>JABSTB010000881.1:0-36246 GCA_013756995.1 Neonectria neomacrospora | reverse complement strand
CTTTCCTCTTTGTTCATCTGGGCTCAGCAACTTGCTACATCACTGATTAGCGTCTTCCTCTTTAATCCTTTTGCCTGAATACTCTCCAAAACGACTCCTCCGAATACTCTGTGCGGGAACAACGATCACGGTCTGACTTGCGGTTCTGCAATGTTTGTTCCAGAAGCCGCTTCACATGGAAGCCAAGATCATCCACCTTCTGCAGACGACTGCAGTGTAGACTTAGGTCTGGCTTCCAAGTCGAGGGCCTCCAAACCGAGTGAGGGGATTCCAGAAGGTGGCTTGGAGGCGTGGCTTCAGGTGCTTGGCTCTTGGGTCATCCTCGCAGCCACATGGGGTCTTGCCAGTACCTTTGGTATTTACCAGACGTATTACGAGCGCGAGCTTCTTCCCAACTCTTCTGCCTCGGCCATCTCCTGGGTCGGCTCTCTCCCGGGAGCCTTGTCGTTTATGGTAGCGCCCATCTCTGGAACGCTCTACGATGCCGGGTACTTTCGTCAAACCCTCTGGGTCGGCGTCTTTCTCATTCTTCTTGGTCAATTCATGACCTCATTAGCCACGACCTACTGGCAAGTTCTTCTTGCGCAAGGGATCTGCATAGGACTTGGATGTGGTCTTACCTACGTCCCGTCGACTGCCATTCTTTCGCAATATTTTCATCGCAAGCGAGCCTTGGTGATTGGCATCGCATCCACCGGATCCCCCGTAGTGGGAATCATATTTCCTGTCATCTTTGGTCGCCTACAACCTGCTTTGGGATTTGGGTGGGCTACTCGCATTATCGCCTTCATTCTACTTGGTCTATCTGCTCTTCCAGTCGCTTTCATGCACACTCGCATCCCTCCGTCAGGGCAGATACGCTCCCTCATTGACACCTCGGCATTACGGGACCCGGTTTTTAGTCTGGTCATGGCCGGATCCTTCTTCGTCTTTCTCACTCTTTACATCGGCTTCTTTTATGTTCAGCTCTTCGCTGTCAGAAACAATATTGGCGATCCCAGCTTTTCCCAATATTTTATCACGATAATGAATGCTGGGAGCATTCTTGGTCGCGTCCTGCCAAGCCACGTTGCCGATCGAATTGGTGCTTTGGAAACCCAGATTGCAGTTACGGTTTTGAGTGCTGTTATGATGTATGGCTGGTTAGGTATCCGGGATGTTGGAGGCCTTGTCACATTCGCGTTTCTTTACGGACTTTTCTCTGGTGGACTGGTGGGTGTAACACCAAGCTTAATTGCCACTTTATCACCAGATCCCGGCCGATTAGGCACTCGGATGGGCATGATGTTCTTTGTATCGGGAGTCGCTACTCTCGTTGGACCTCCCATTGCTGGTATCATTCTGGGTGACTACTCGGAGATTCGTTGGCAGGCAATGATAGGGTATGCAGCGGGTGCCTTGACGCTTGGGTCGGCATTCTACACCCTGGCATGGGTTTCAGCGTGGAAGCTGAACAGAGTAAAATATGTATGACATACAAGAAAGTATGCCGTAGACGTTGTGGGTGGTGCCTGCAGGCTATCCCGGATCGTTTTGACTTCTGGCTAGACATGGCGAGCCGTGAATCACTCCCTTTATATTCTAAAAGCGAGTCGCTGGCATAACTAGCGTCACTGGCGTATCAGCCTATTCCGTCCGGCTTCTCGCCGCGTTGGGCTTCTTTCTCCAGCCTGTAGATTACGAGACCCAACTATATAATCATACATATATATCTTCCAAGCCCCCTCTGTACTACTTCTACTCTCCTTGGCTATCAACACGATCATAGATCAACTGGTTAACATCTGCACTAGTTCCCAGAATTATTACGAACGTGCCACGCTATACCTTACGTCTATAATGCCCTTTGCCATCTGCTAATATCAACTGCTCGACTGGTGTATTTGTTGACATATAACCACTGTCACAACATCGCGGTTAGAATAGAGTTGCACCGGGTACTGAGGTTACGGTAGAGTTGCTCTATCCAACATACCACTCGCCTGAATCCATTCTGCCTTAGGCTCTCTCAAAGAGTATTCTCTCAGCCATCATCGCGACTGGATGAGTTGAGCCGATCTTTGCAAGTAGTAAGCGTGCATGAGCTGCTGCCGACATTTTGACGTGCGACGGAGGGAGTGAAGTCCCAGAATCGTTGCCGGCGGTTTCATACGTATCATGCTCAGACTTGATCGGTTGGGTCTGATCCCTTAGACGCAAGTGCACAGGATCCATGGGAGAGCCGCTGTCTGTCATACTGAGGCCATACAGACCTGATGCGCAGATAAAATAGGGGACGAGTCCGGACACACGCCGCAGAGTGAAGAGGTCATCGTACGATTGAGCCAGAGCCAGAATAGACTGCGCAGCCTGCGTACATATCTCGTGAGGCTGAATGTCGGATTCACCTACAGCGAGGCTGACGAAGGGCCTAAAGGCGCAGAGAATGCAGAAGTGGTAGTACATACTTCATCCATTAGACTTTGAACTGTTATTGGAAATAGACTGGAATACTTACTGGACGAATAGCATGAACGGCGTTCTGGTACCGTCGTGGTTAACAAGAGCAAATAAACTCTCATACCAATTGAGGCACCTAGTGTAAATCGCTACTATATCATTCGAAACAATTCCAGGCGCTGACTGAGCCGAGGTTATAAGCTTGTGCACCCACTCTATTAGCTGAAACATCTTGGCCGTAATATGCTGAAGGTCGCATTGCTGTGAGATGTGTGCGTCGGTAGCGAGATCTGCCCTTGGTTACTTGCAAAAGTTCTTAACTATTCCAATCGTTTTGCGTGACACTTACATGATCCAGCACTACTACTTCCTTGGCTATTTCCCATGCTGCTATAAGATGGTTCATTTGGGATTAATGAACCGTCTTGAAGGGTGTGGCTCGGCACATTGAAGAGTAGCCCTGTCGTTAAATGTAGTATGCTATAGTTCATTATTAGATAGTCACTTCGCCAAGACGTAATTATTTGTTTATGACATACCGGATCAAAGATACTGCACCGTGATAGGTAGTGGCCCGTGCCCTGGAGTATTGTTCCTCTTCATTGCCCACCAAAGGCTCTCGCTGGCAAAGCTCTGAGATGCTAGCAACGAAAGCCTTGGCAAGCTCGTGAGCTTCTGCCTCTCGTCCACAGCGGATTTGATAGAGCGAGAGTATCCCAAGTGCCTGCATATCCGGAAGGCTGTTCAATGGTCCGCTCGCCTGAAGTATTGCCATAGCTTCGTCAAAAAACACTTTGCTCCCAAGCCATCCAGAAGGGAGAAGTCTGGAGTCATCATCGCTTTCATTGATCAGCCGACTTGCTAATGCGAGGATAGCGTGGACCAATGCTGATGAACAAAACCGGGTTGAGCCGCTCTGGTAGTCTTGTAGAAATTGGTCCTTGCACAGGAGACTGAATGGCAGGTAGTCCCAGGTTGTGAGTGCGTCAAACAGGTGTCGTAAATGAGCCCTTGTCCACCCAGTTCGTGTCCAGGTATCTGTCGTGCGTGATTCGGATGTATAGGCATCAAGTGGAAGCGGTGGTAAAGATAGGATAGTCGATCGTTCTGATGTTCCGGAGAGCAAGTTGCGATCGGTGATACTAGGACGACACAACCTCCACGAGCGCAGGTGGTCGAAACAAGATAAACCGACGGGTTCTCGCTGAAGCGCGTCTTTTTGTGACGTGGCGGGGCTACTGCCAACGTCTTCCTCGGCACCCTCAGGGTGGTCCTTATATGACTTGTTGCCATCCACCAAGTCCTGACGTTTGAACGCATCAAGATCTTGCCCCGAGGCGAAAGACCGGACTAGTTGATCGTGACCTTCATTGTTCTTCTTTAATCGCTCAATTTCGGCTCGCAGCTCCTTCTTTGATTCCCATCGCTTGTGATTGTACTCGCACTTTTCACTAGCTCTATCGCATCTCTGGCAAGGGTTTTGGCCGCAACACTGTAAAGAAGAGGTATTAACAGGTAATCTCCCTGGAATTAAACCTGGTGTACAATAGATCTGGACGTTGTAATTTGCGTTAGGTGACACCGACCTTTGCTCGCTTCTTGCGGCAGCGCTGGCATGCTGCTTGTATTTGCTCACGGGCCATATCGCGTTAACTGCGTTTTGGCTTGAAGATTGGGAGGTTGAGTAAACAGTCCTTTAAGTACGTGCAAGGGTTTCAGTGCCAGTTTTGCAAGCCCATTGGGGAAAAAGCCACCTGACGTCATTGGCTCGGGATGCTGTCATAGTCCTCGGGGAGGGGTGGGTTTGTTCCTAGCCACTAGTGGCGGCCGCAGCCACAGTTACGGACGATCACGTCATGTTGTAGTCACAAACATATCACTCCTCGGGCATGCTTGTGCAGGGTTCAAAATCGCTGGCCACTACTCCGTATCCGTACACATTTATCCCATCGTGCCCTTGTTTGGGACTAGCGAACTGGAACCAATCGCCACAGGCCCCGGCCGACCGAACGGCGGAAGATCACGTAATTTGAAAAAAGAAATTTGGCTTCTAGACACGCTCAAAATTTACTAGTCAACAATGCCTATTGGCGTAGTTAAAGTGAGGAATTTCCACGTTGTCAGCTCTAGCGCCTTTGCGGGAGAGAAGCTCCGGTCTGCATTTGGCCTCACTAACCTGACTCCTTCAATAGTGCAACGCGCCCAAACCATTTCAAAAGAACAAAAACGCGTATCTAGCAGACCAGTTTAACAACCGCGATGTCCTGCCCGGATACGAAGGCTTAGCTCGCGAACTCATGGAACGACTACTACGAGGAATTGATGGCTTTTGCGCCGCGATCGGCGGAGCAGGCCATGGCCATGGGGGTTGCGAGTGTGCTCAAAGCTAGCCCACCAAAAGCTCGCGTTATCGTTCTGGAACCAGCGTCAGCACCCCTTATCACTACGGGCCAGGCTGGAAGCATAGCGTCGAGACTATTAAGATTAGGTTCATTCCTCCTCTCTTTCACAAAGATCTATATGACGAAGCACGAGCTATCCCTGAAAGCGACGCTCCTGAGACGTGCCGACGGTTAGCCAAAGAGGAGGTGTTGCATTTCGGGATCATCATCGCCTTTCGTCACAAGGTTCATCCACATCATAAGGTTCCTAGGCCCGCCGGTTTTCCAAGGACTGGTCTTTTTGACCTCTCGCAACGAACCTTGGTGCCCGCAACAACCTAGTCATCCTAGATGACACGTTTCTTATCACTTCCTAAGGACCAAATCATGTATATAGAGACCGTTCTTTCCGCTAGGATAGATAAAAACTAAGAGTGTTTATCCAACAAACCTGACCCTCATCAGATATAACAGGAGGGGCTACTAGTCGGGACTTCCACTGGCTTGAACGTTATTGCAGCTATCCAGTTGGCGATGGAATTGGGTCCTGGGAAGATGGTGGTAACCGTGGCGTGCGATACTTGATTGAAGTACATGTAGGGTTTCTTGTTTGGTTGGTATGACGGATAGCTAAGGTGTCGGGACTGTGTGGTGCAATCCTCCGCTACCCCCAGTCTTCATAACGTCAACCAAACCAGCTTTTCTTATTCAATCTAGCAAGATTACTTATCGACGTACTTAGACTGACAAGGGCGAAAAAGGACAAAAATGTCACAGGAGATCGTGACTACCTAGAATCTGGCATGTCTAGATGAGGAAGGTATCTTGTAGACTTACCATCACGCCGCAGTACAGTCCCCATTCCCTCCTATGTTCCACTTATTCCCTGTAGAGCTGAACAATATCAATCGTCGTTCAAGCTTCGACAGGTTTCTGCCCATAGACTACGATTCTAGCGTGGTGTTAGTCTCGGTTTCATTTCAACCCGCTCCATGTCAACTCACATCGGCCAATACATGTGATACGCGGTGTTTTTAAGGTCTTTCCGGACATCAGTAAGGAACACGTCGAGTTCTGGCTTTGACCATCCCAAGACTCTGGTGTAGACGGCGGCACTCAGCCCTTCCAGACCGGTTGTAATGTTTTCCAATTGCCATGATCCTGTGCAATGGTTAGCAACGGGCTTATGCTTCAAACTTCAAGAATTCCCGCGAAATCTCAGTTGACAACGAGAAAAGTAGTTACCTAATTCCTTGAGTTTTGGATCTTTTGGCCATCGGTTCTACGGCCACTTGTAGACAACCTGTGTAATGTTTGTGAACCCTTGCGCCTCCATCTGCTCCTTGTATTTGAACGCCCCATCAAACGGTCGATTGATCGCCTTGGTTCCCTCCAGGAGCTGCGTCACCCACTTGTATGCAGCCGATTCCTTGGGCAGCGTGTCATCGTCAGTAGTCAGAGGACAGATATCCGCAAGCTCCAACCATCCCCCAGGCGTCAGGTTCTCGTACGCCTGCTGGAAGAAGCGCGGCCAGTCGGCGAACGACGCCGTCATCATGCGGCTGTAGATGAAGTCAAATTTGGGATGGAACGTCCACGGCTCCTCAAGATCGTCGATTTGGAAGTTCAAATTTGGAGGCACCAGGTCCGTCTGGATAGGACTGAGGTCCACACCAGTGACTTGCGCCTCGGGATGCTCGTCGGCAAAATCCATCGCCCAGAGGCCCGTTCCTGTGCCGACATCAAGCACGTTCTGGAACTTGTGGCCATTGCGGCCCGCGGGGCTGAGATGCAGCTTATCCTCAAAGGTGATGAGAAACAGATGGTGCTGAAGATCTAGGCGCTCTTGCTCGCGAGAGTCGTTCGGCATGGGATACACGCCATCCTTGTAGGCATGATAGGTGCGACCGTTCTCCTCCCGATATTTCAGGATATTGCTGGCGAGAGAGGTGGTGTAGCTGCCCGTGTCTTCGCCCAGAGAGGAATCAGCGTCATTTTCGTCGTCAGCCTCAATGGCCCCAATGTTCTCAAGAGCGGGTGGGGTCCGGTTGACCACGCCCTCAGTTCCAGGATGGTTCTCCGCCATTGTGAAATTCCCCAGTGATCGGCAAGGTCCGAGCTCTGAAGGAAGAATAGATTAAGATTGGGTGGGATTGGGAAAGTGTTGGTTCCAGAAATGCGAACAAAAGAATGCAACCAGACCCATCAGCCCACATTGGGGCGGGGTTGTTCGCGTGCCGTGGGGACCGGAATGCGGACGAACCCTGTTCGTTGGCTCAAGAATGAGCGGGCCGAGGCCGAGGCATGATGAAGTGTTTTGTTCTTATCACGAGTCTTGGTTTCTGAGCAACGCAGCACGACGAGCCTACCGCTCTGGAACTGTGAAGACCCGTTTTTGCATCCCTTCTGCTTTGTTCTTTGCGCAGCCTTTTGTATCAGGTTGAGATGGTTCAGGACTGTGAATGCTAAACAGGACAAATTAAAACACACCTTGATCCAGGCAACATTCACTACTAATGTCCGACCTGCATAGCATCAGAACGGGCAAGATTGATTCCAGGTGCCCGACTTCTGCCCCCAAACCCAGGCTTCAACTTTGGGACTCACATTTGGCGGTCAACTTCGACACTTTCTTTTAACAATGCAACTTGTCGCTCGCAATGGCAGTCTTGAGGCTGAAAGGTTGGTCATGTGTTTCTCGTGGGCTTTGTAAGAATTTAATCACTCAAGATTATGACACTGGCTGATGTGTGCACTATTGAATTGGATAAGGATGCACAAAACGCCACACAGAAATGAGACTTGGGTTGCCGCGCTTGACTTGATTGGCGGTTACTCATGTTAATGGCTTGCTGATCAGGCCTCAGCGGCCGGCTCAGCCTTCCAAATTACGGCTTTCAAGCCTCATCTTACTCCTGTACCTCAAGTTATTTATAGAAATCAGACTGCGATTTCGCTACCAAAATCTTGAAATAGCTAAGAGAACCGTCCCCGTTCAAAGCTGATACTTGCAAACTTGTGATTTTATAGCCGTTCCATCTGTGTTCCTTCCCCACCATCATGGCTTCTCAACATCGTGTCCAATACACGGCAGCAGGGCCTTCAGGCAAGTGGTCTTGGGTAAGATCTTTTACGGCAAACCTCAAAGAGATGCTTGCGCGAATTTGGTTCAAAGTTCCATCCTGTCGAGTTGTCAAACACTTTAGAACTCTTCTCCGATCCCTCGGGCTGGGAATAGTCACTTTCTCTGAGGTGATAAGGATGAACCACCGAAAGCCTTGATCCACTCTTCAATGTGATTGACTTTGGCCCATTGCGCGATTCACGTCATGCCGGCATTACTGTCCATTAGTTTAGTCACGATAAACTTAAAGGGCTACTTCATCGAAAACGAGCTAGAGGGCCAAAAGAACTCCGATGACGTTAAGCTTGGATTGTTGCAAATTGCCGCCAAGGTTCAAGTGCATCCCCTGCGATAATAAGTTCACTTGTTTTAAGGGTTGATGTTAGTACAATTAGGAGCTCCTTATAGTGGCGAGCCTGGGATCTGGGATCTTTCATCGGCTCCGGTCAGAGCTCGTGTTCAGGAACGGTGTCCCGCTTGGACTTCTTGTTTCAGGGTGGTCTTTCACCCAAGTCAGGTGAGATTTCTCCAAAATACAAGTTTTCTCGTATACTGAATTTCATTTGCCGCAAGCTACTTCTGGTCAGCCGAGTTCTGGGGAGGCTCACATTGCAACGAAATGATGTCTCGAAAAGAGAGATGGAAGCAGCGTGGTCTTGTTGCTCTTGTCCTGGCCGGTGGCGCCTTGGCACTTCTAGCTGGTCCAGCCACTGCCTTGCTCATGATACCTAGGGTTCAAGACTGGCCTGTTGGCGGTGGGATATTTTGGCTCAATGGTAGGAGAGACTCTTATTAGCTCTGGTGAATTAATACTAACTTTTCAACGAGGGAGTAATGACTAGCTGTGGCCTACAAATCTGAGTCCCGAATTTTACTCCAACATGGACTGCTCGGCCGAGGATGTTCAATTCACAGACAACAGATGCCCTGCTACTGGGTTCCTCCCCCTCTATCATCATTTCAGCATATGGTGGAATGACCAGGACGTGGGCCATTCGTTTGAGCCGGGTGACCCTAATTTCCGAAAGTCGATGTATTCAAGGCCAGCGCTCTTGTCAGATGCCAATACTTGGTCGTATACCGCCCATGTAGCAACTGCCACATTGCAGGATGCAGTCCGGGACATACACAACGCCGCGCTCGTATACCTCACTGCTACACACCCTCGGAAGCCTCCTTTTCCTGCTCACTTGAACAGGGCAAACCCAATGAGGTTCGAAGTCAAGAAAAAGGCGCCCTTTGTTCGAGTGCTTTGTAAGCCGCAGGGAATGCTAGATCTCTGAGGTTCCAACCTCACCGTGGAGTTCCCGAATATTCCTGCATTTGATGCATACTGGAAGGGGAAACCGTCACCGTTGGAACGAGAGCCTTTGCCCGCTCCAAAAACAGAGGCGGTCGATGTATTAGAACTCATGAAGTGGCATCTCGTCACCAGGGGAATCCTGAACATCCTCACGTCCCCCATGACTCCTGAGGTCTTCGGCGAGTCACGACCGATGCTCATGGTACCCATAGACATGTGGGAGTACTCAGGTAGCTCGCTAGGTCTGGTTGCATTTCCCCAAACCACCTGGAATCGCACAAATAGCGGCTCCACCCCGCCGTCAAACGTGGTGGCCTGTTCTGTGGATGCTCGGTGGTCCACAGCAAAGACTGTGATGGAAATGACAACACGCACCGCTCTAAAACATGAGTTTTATTTGGGCAGAGTAAGAAATCTCGTTGGTACAGAGTTGCTGCTTCGAGCGATCCTCAGAAACCCTGGCTACGCACACTACGCGCCCTCAGATGTCCAATCAATGCCAGTTATAAGGATGACTCCCAGCTGGTACGATGAATTGGCGCCCATGTTGCCGGATATTCCGTCGGTGCTGCCTTATCTACCAGCTTCTGGAACGAAACAAGCCACTGCAGAGGTGGTGATGAGCTTGGTTTACTCATGGTGGGGTTCTAGTCAAGCGGAATTCGAGAATGTCATACCCACTATCCTGGCAGATGGCTTATCACGCTGTGGCCTTATAGACAACTACGACGCCAGTCGCTTCCTTGAGACATGGGAATCCGTTAGTTGGGGGGTTGATGACGAAAAGGTAGCCAGGACGATGGTCCGCAAGGGAGCCCCAGTGGAGACGTTCCCAGAACCGTCGATTCTCAAGTCTGGCAATATGACACGCATGGAGATGAAAGCGACATACAGGGGCTATGTTATGTCCGCGACTGGCTGGTTCGATTACTTGTCTGTAGGTGCTCTGCTCCTACACGCTCTCATTGCCCTAGTGCATACTGTCTTCGTTCTCTTCTACGGTAAAATGAGTAGAGCTTGGGACACGATTCTAGAGCTGGTCACCTCGACGCAAATGTCGACACCGCCTCCGAACTCTCTCGCCAAAACGTCGGCTGGCATACGATCATTCAAGACAGTCAGACTTATTGCATGGGTGGAAGCACCACAAACCGGGACAACGGCCTCCACAAACCTCGGAGGGGGGCTTCAAATGAGGTTTAAGCACCATGCAGATCATCGGGATCCTAGTCTGAAGCCAACTGTGGGAAGTGTTTACGACAGTTCATCTTGAAATCAACTGTATGAAGCGCGAAAATTTGCGGAAAGATTGCTCCGAAACTGAGAGGTTGTCATTCAAACTGCTGGGATGTTATCCCCGGGTATTGAACATAAAGTTTAACTTTATTGGGAACGCTGAATATGTTTTAAAGCCGTCTGCAGTTGTAAAGCTTAGTCCGTTCATCATGGCTGCCGCATTTAGTTGTGGAACATGATAAAATGAAGTAGCTTCAGCTGCAATCTCGTAAATATGATAGTTTGTAAAGAATAAGTCAAATGCAAAGGCGAAACTGATTGTATCAATTGCACCACTATCTCGCGACCCAAAATAATATGCTTTCAACGCCATGGGGGCTTTAAACAGTCTCACAATCGATATTTGATTATAATTCCGAGAGAGTTCGCATCATACTCAGGAAAGGGCCTGTGTCCAGGGTCCGCGGGATGCTTCATGCTGACGTCGTTTGGATACATCTCTTCGCAGATCTGCCATATTCGTCGACGATTGTTCAATCTGCGAGGGACCGTAAGCCCTACGTCTTCATAATCCCATGCGGGTTTCAGGATCCTCGTTTCGTTTGCAATTTCGACGGGGCTCAAAAATTGGCGGGTTAACTTCTCCCAATTTCACTCCTCTACCCCGGTGTTTGTAACGAGTAGTTTCTGTTCGATAACTAGCTTGTCAAGATCCCATAGCAATGGAATTTGAAGAAACATCTGGTGCCCTTCGAGCTGCGACAGGAGATAGGTGCAATCTCTGCCCAAAACCTCGCAAATGAGCAATGACAGTATCATGCTCTTGATCTCTTGAGGTAACTTTCTAAATCTGGTTTGAAATTGAAAAGAGACGGCATCGACTGGTTCGGCTTGCTCCAAGTTACCGATAAGATGCTCAATAAAATCCGGAATGTCCATTGGATCATCATCCCACGATAGGCAGGTTAGTGTCTATAATAAATCAGCCGTAGACATGGCTAAATACATACCCAACCGGACAATGGTTCTTTTTCAAAGGCATCTCCAGGAAGTTAGTAGAGATTGATACTTATCCTAATTGGTTCTCCGGGCCGGTTTTCTGGGATACCCGGGAGAAACCGGTCGCGACAGCACATGTCCTGATCGGCGGCTTTGGTGCATTGGCGATCAAGTGTCATCTAACGATCGCTAATTGATCGGATGTGAGCTATCCAAGATGTCTGTGATACTCGATTTGCAACATCCTTACAGGCAGCATGGATGCCGAAATACCAGCAACAATAATCAAGCTCGTCGTCCTCGAATTGGGGGGTTACAGTCTCCCCATTGGGCACAATTTGTAGTCTTGGTGAGAGCCACGTTGCAGCGGCAGGTTGACAGGTGATAGCCTCGCTTGGTATTTCCATTGACTTGGGTCCATTGGCATGAGACGGCCAGTGAGGGCCCGAGATGGCGATAGCATTTGACTTCCAAATATCAGGGTACCAACGAGAAGGCCCTACTAGCACATGCCGTTCTTTATTAATGAACTGGACAATCTCCACGCCGCATATTGTGCAGAGAGGGTGTTCTAATGCGGAAGCCATATTCAGTTGCAGGGGCTGGGGGCTGAGGGCTGAGGATTATGAAATGGGAAAGTGAAAGAAGGGCTGAAACCAGCAAGAAATAGGTCCGTCAGGTGACCGGATGTCTCAGCCGGGTGTTGGTTGTTGGGTAATGAGTGGATATCTGTTGAAGACTAGAGTGTGAGGTATAGTGCAGTACTCAGATGAAGTGTTCAATTCAAGTGACTTCGCCCCATTAGTCCATGCTTGAGTGTCTCAAGCGAGTGGAGGCCACGATTGCCGCGTTAACCGACAATCGTATCATTATATTCGCAGGTAATGCGAAAATGGAGACCTTGGCAAAGACCAAGCTGCACAAGGCAAGGAGAAAACAACTACGTTACCGCCCCTAACCTTGAGGGTCGGACATCGACCTTTGGCAACTCAAGTTCGACAATCTGAACTCCCGTGCTATATGGGCAGTTTCTGTCACTTGGGATTGGACCCGTGTCGCAAAGCGAGACGAGGATGATACGTCGGGTGCAGTCTGTTCTCTTTCTTCAAGGGCTCAAACACTTTCAACACTTTCCACGTCCATTCTCCTCGACACGCAGACGGGTGAGTCCCAATCGGGGACGACGCAAACAACCAATGAACAAATCACAACCATTAACAGCGCCAAACACACTACAAATCAAACATCTGCGACTTCAACACTTTCAGCAGAGGCCACCTCAAATTTACCAGCCACACCATCAAACAGTTGCGGTCTTAACCCTCCAGTGTTTATCAACGGGACAGGGCCCGAGTCGCCCGACTATGATTGCCGCAGCAATTCTTCGGACACGTGGGCCAAATTCACGAGAAAAGCACAAGAAGAAGCCATTAAGCGGTTTTGTGATAACACTACTGTCGTGCCATACGGTACAAACCCACAAGGCGTATACCCGATTGGCGCACACCATAGCCTACTGATTGATCTTTGGACCAATGTGGATGAAACGGGTTGCCAGCCTCAGAAGCCGTTTGTGCTAGGGGACTACTGCCGCAAGTCTCTTGGTATGATTTCCACCTGCAACACAGCAGGTGATGACGATTTATCTCGTGGTCGTGCCTTTAGAGACAACGGAGAGTACGGTTGTTTGCTGTGGAGTCTATCCGCAGTATAGTAGGAAAAGAAACCACATCTCTGTATAGAACTTCATGTTAGACGGTACGAAATCACTGCGTTGCTCAAGTCTCTTGAATACGATCCATCTGCTTCTTGCAAAAAATCTCAAACACAGACTAGTTCTCTGACGTAATTTATGGCAGATTAGCAGCGTCGTTCTTCACGTATGTTGTTTGAATGTGCAGTCGTGAATTGATCCAGTTAAGTGTGATTAAGGTTAGGTTCTGAATGTTTTCCGTAGCTAAACGTCTCAATCCCTACGGTAGGCTACGTGGTAGAATTACGACCCATACCACGTGGCCAAGCCTCAATACGTTTGGTCTCCCCCCCGGAGAGGGTTTGCCCAGCCTAGGCGGAATGGATGACTTGCAACCTAGCTCATTTCAAAATGTAGGAGTAGGCTTACAAAGAACAAAGTCGCAATGGATGATTTTGTTTAGCTAGAGAATCCGTATAAAGCCCGGGGCTACTTGGCGTATTCTCAGTCCGACCAAAACATTCCTGTGAGTCGGAACGTACCAAACCCACAGTATGCCGGAGCCCACTGGCTTAGGTCGATATCAACGTGACCAGTGTCCTTGAACCCAAGATTTGCGAAAAAGCCATGTGCTGCTGGCTCAGAGCAGAAAGTGAGAGGGATTCCTGCGGTTCTCGCTCGATCAAAACAAACTTGGACCAACTGCGATCCTACCCCTCGTTTACGGCTTGAAGGTCTGACACACATGTATGTCAGTTCTATATATATTAGCAACGTCTCCTCGTTCAATGAGAGACGCAAATTACCGAAGTGTTCAGTACGCCGTGCCACGTTGAAAATCTCAACCATTGCCTCCGAGACCGCTTGAAGCAATGCAGGGTCGAATTCCTCTGGAGGAGTTTGCTTTTCTTCTCTGGATTTCTCGCTAATAGATTTCTCTGTGTCGACTGGGTGTTTCCTTGCCAGGACAAGATAGCCGACAATCTCGCCAGACACGTTGTCGACTGCCTTCAAGCATTCAACAGATGGATCATTGAATGCGGACTCAACGGCCTCGGTATAATTTCGCTTCTGGGCGGCTTCAGCGGGCCAATCTTTGAACATAAGACGGTTGATAGTGAGGCAAAGCTTTGAAGCATGAACGAAGCCTACAAGTGTGGGCAGGTCGGGGGACGAGACGGGAAGGATGGTGATAGATAGAGCCATTGTGATTAATCAGATGCAATGAATACTTCTGGTGGTATATTGTTAAGTTGTATGTTTTTAAGGATCTTCGCGAAATTTAAATACTTCATGAGAGTAGGCAACAGAATTTCCTACATGGCGCCTAATTTTCAAATATGGCGTATTGCTTACATGTGAGTTAGGCTGCTGCTATTGACGATAGGAACTTTAGGCAACAAGTTAGCAAGGCCCTTTTAGAGGGCCCTCTACGAAGATGTGTGCACAAAGACTTAAAAGCCATCGCCTTTACACAAGTGGCCCGATGGTAATGAAATGCCAGACACGAATGAAGCCCATGTCCTCGTAGTCTCTTTTTTGTTTGAAACGATTAAGTCAGACAAGGCCCTCAATATAATGCATCGACGAGTACTGGGATACTGACAAGCATAATCATTAGATTTTACTCATTGTACCTCGTAGTGCTTGATATGGCATCCAACCGTCCATTATCTCCCTTGCGGGGTTTATCTTCTGCATTTCTTCCACCCAGCCCAGAGTAGGCTTTCCCTCCGGCAAGCTGCGCTCTCCCGATCTCTATGACAATACGATCGTCTTAGATTGCCCTATCGTATGATCTTGCAAAGCGACATCTAGTGATTGTAATTCTCGTCTTGCATATGCCTCTGAGTGGATTCACTTACGTGGCATTCGCTTGATAGGTCATTGTAAACGAGCAGATGGTGGGTCAAGTTGATCAGACCTCTCGGAATATCGGTGGCTCAGATACCCCCCGATGAGTTCGTGATACAACATGCTGCGATAATCAGAGCACCTATTTTGTAACGGTATGATGATCCCCAGGATCAGCATGAAATGATAACAACAAGTGGTCATCACCGTGACACACTCGGGATACATCGGTCTTGGCATTTCATGTTTCACGACCTTGGATTTTATACACTTATGCCCGTACCCCAATTGTCTTACTCGCCCTCAATGACCAATTGAGCCACGAAGATTGATAGTTGCCAGAGGTCAACATGCTTAACTATTTATTAGCCTTCTCTCCAAAACGTGCCTAGGCCACATTTTGGAGATCAGTTCTGCAGTCAAGTTGTCGGTTTCCTCAACTCATCACTCGATCTCGACTTTGGAAATATCTTCGCTGGTTACAATCAGACGCATGATTACGAGAACGTATCTGTACCCCAGAATTAGGAGGTTACAGCCGTTGTCTGATCGGCGGTCGGTGTACCACCCTCCTTCTTTGGGCTGTACCAGCCACCTCGGAGTTGTGCACAGCGATTTCCTTAGACGTTCAAGAGTACACTACTTCTAAGTGTGCTTGTAAGACAGGTCAGTGCGGTGACAAGGTATTCAGGCAGCGTTGTGTAAGTCGGATGTCGGCTTCGGACCGAATACTTTCCCCCAGCTTCGTATCTGAGCATTCTCACTGCTGCATGCTTGATGTTAGATTGAATCGAGAGGATCATTGTAGATATCTGCATACAGTCAATCACTTGGGCGAGTGTGTAAGTAGAAGATAGCGGAGACTCGCTTGCTTTCTGCGGCCGTCGGATTTCTATAAAATCCTCGCAAGCGCGTCCCAAGAACTGAGTCTCTCTTCATCAGCATTCGCATTCGTCACATTATCACTCTTCCTCATCTTCAAAATCAACTCAGCTTCATCTCACCACCACTATCTCAACGAAAATGAAGTTCCCCGTCGCTTCCATTGTTCTCCTTGCCAACGGCATCGCTGCGATGCCCTGGTCTAACGGTGCTTCCAGAAAGTCTGGTGGACACTCCACCAGTGAAGACATCACGTTAGTCCCTCATCAAGTCCTTATTTTCCTATTGTTTGAGCTTGTGGTGCCCGAGTTACTATTGGAACTCAACTATCATTGTACCTTACTATCAAGGATTCTCATTACTCCCAGACTATAATATGCGGCTCAGACACGCTAAGTTAATGCTAGGCTTCATGTCAAAGTTTCCCAGGCCCCTGTGCACAAGGGCGTCAACATCGCTGAGTCTGAAATCTGCTTTATGGCGTGCTGGCAGGAGACACCAGAATGCCCCAGTGGTTGGGTAAGTACTTACCACATGAACTTGTCAAGTATTTTGTCTTGCTAACAAAACTTGCAGCACTCTATCAACCATGTACTAAGGACCTTCCAAGTACAATACACTTATTTCTGTGCTAACGACGTTGATATAGGGAACCGAGGACAATCCTTGCTGGACTTGCTGCAAATCCATGGAGTTCGAGTCTCAGCTTTGAGATGCTCTCTGAGCCGAATGTGTTGGCGGACGGAGAGGAATTGAGGCTAGCCTGCAGACTAAAGAGATGCCATGTGATGATCTCAGTTTAGCGTCTACCGTCCAAGTTTCGAGACTGCTTACATTGGGCGTCTTTCCACGAGGGCATGTCCTGTCTGGAATCCGTTGTTCCCACAATTTCTCAGCACTTATCAGGTAGACCAACAGGGAGGACATTAAATTGGACGCTCATTACTATTATCCCAAATTCTTTTCATGTGACATCGATCGGGCAGAGGCAACAGATTGGAGCAATTCCCAGTCTTTGCAATATCAAATCACAGAATCATGTGCGCAATCCCAACCACTACACCCGCCATCAATACGCTCAGCATTGGGGTCGCATTTCCAGATCCTGCGCTTTGAGGATTCAGATCCTTCACACATTGATCGACACAAGCGTCTGCTTTCCCATCGCCGCTTCCATCGCTCGAGCCTGTCGTATCACCAGTGTAATAGCGCTCATTGCACCGTCTTGCACATCCGAAAGCCCAGCAAGACACACGATCCTGGTCGCTGATGACCCATCCATCCAACTCTCGCTGGCTCCAGGTCCCATTTGCCCCTAGCAAGGTGGTCCGGCTGCTGTAAGAATAGCCATTGACTCTTGCGGCACCTTTCTTCATGAGGCCCGTCGAGATGCGGATCCGAGACTTGTCAGGCGCCACGTCGGCGGGGATAGTAATGTTGACTTGTGTCGTGTCCAGGTCCTCCTGATATGCGAGCCAACATACTGGCCCTGCCCCCCAGCCTGGTGTCTCTAATGCCAGGTAAACACGATAAGCATTGAACCTCTTCCGAAGGTCAGAATCAGCGTCGATTCTCTGCGAGATTTTGAGATCCTCGCGCTGGTCGGCTGTGATGTTCCAGGGAACGATGATTGCGGGTGAAGCGGAAACGGGGACAGAGAAGGCCGCCAAGAGAGTGAGGGCGACCGCCCGGAGAAAGAAGGATATTAGCGCCATTGCATTTTGAACGAGAGTGATGCTAAGGCAGAGCGGATGACGATTAGATGCTTGCTCTGCTGAGAAAGCAAACGAGTGAGATGCGACGCGACAATTTCAGATCTGCCTGGCAAAATTGTTAAAAAGGGGGAAATCTGACTGGTACAGTACCCGCGTTGGAAATGACAACCCGCTGCTGACTAACTACCCTGCAACACTGTCGTGGAAAAGCTTAGCACAACACCGACACACGCCTGTTTCAACTACTTCCTAACAGCTCAGAAAATCAATCGAGTACGAGCACCACAGTCTAATTCGATCTTTGCTTAGGGAATGTCCAAATTCAATTCATAGTCAGACTAACAACAGCAGCTTTCTAGGCTCAGTGTCAGATACCTAGGACCCCGGCGCCCTCGCCAGGACAGTTCCCATCTTGGAGTATGTGTTCCCCGTGGAAGCCACAAAGTCGTCAACCTGCAAGCCCGCTCTGCCCTGGAACACGCAGATTACGTCAGAACCTCCGAACTCGAAGTACGAGATCTCGTCACCCTTCTTCACCACATCTCCCTTCTTGACTGACAACTTGACTGACGAAACCTGGGCCATGCCAATAGGCAGAATTGCCACTTTGCCCAGAACGGGATTCTCGATGACCACCATGCCTCTGGTCTGCAAGAACTGGTACCCGGGGTTGTCTGGGGCATCCGGTCCGCACATGACACGGATAGGTTGACACTTCTCGTTGACCTCAAGGTAGGCTGCCCCCTGGATGTTCTTGGCTTCAATCACCCTGCCGGAGACAGCAGCGTGCTGTCTATGATAATTGAAAGTATTGAGGAATGCGTGCATCCAGACACCGCCCTCAAATTCGCGCGCGTACTCGCTGCCCTGAAGCAATGATCCGATGGTCCATGGGAGGTTTTTGATGTAGACAATACCCCCAGCCTCAATGCTGACGATGCTCTGTTTCTCCACAGAGTTATCGTAGGTACAATCAGCCGGATAGACGATTACCTTATCGTCGTTAGGGTCGGAAATGGGTCTCATTCCGGGCTTGAGGTGCCGAGCGAAGAATTGGTTGAAGGTGCGGAAGCCGCCAGGGGGAACCAGCGCCTCATTAAACTTGTACGGCGGGGAGTCCTGGAATGATTTCAGGGACTCGGGCGTGAGAGAGGCCGTCGAGTCCATGAAAAGGCCGATGAGCTGAGCGTAGACGACAATCCATGACGAGAGCCAGGTGAGGGGCTTCCCGGACTGGTTGGGATGGATTGGAGTCTGAAGGTCATGGAGTGGACCTTGATCAAAAACAAAGTAGAACATGCAGATGATGTCGTAGATGTCCTTGCCCTCGAAGTTCTCGTGAGGGATCCATTTGAGCAGGTCGTTGGCGAACTCGAGGAAAGAACGCGCATCATGGATGTGCAGCTTGTCCATGAAGTCGGGGAGCTTCTTGTAAGCCTCAGCAACCGCATCATCCAGCGCACCTGGCTTGGCCTTCTCGAGGTAGCCGATGAGCACGATGATGACGGGGTTGAACCGAACGGGGGTGTCACCAATGAACGGAACACTGGGAGGGAAAGCACCTTCTGGCATGCGCGAGATGGGCTCAGCCAGGACGGGAGGAGGCTGGAAGCCGATATCCTCATCGGGCGCGGTGGGAAGACCGGAAGGCATCTTGACGCAGTATGATTTGATTGAATGAAGGTTTGAGCGTGCGTGTGTAGATATTATGATATCTGAGGTATGAAGACTATGAGTTGTGGGAGGAGATTGGTATTCTTGAGCTGGGAAGCTCTGGGTGCTTTATAGTAGAAGCCGTACTACTCCTAGGCCCTATGTCGGATCGATGATAGACGGATGGGTGATCATGGCACACTTCGTAGCAAGCTGCTTCGAGTTGCTTCTCTATTGGACTTGACGAACTTGCTGATGTCTCACAACCCCGCTTGATCAGACGGAAGCACTCGATCACTTCAGCCGTTTGCCTTCCCTCAAGCTAGCCATGTCTCACAACCCCGCCACATGTCTCGGCCCTTTGACAAAGTGTGTAGTACGAGTGATGCACGCCCAAGCGGAGTTGCTAGATTCAGCTCGGCTGTTACCTCGAGAGGAGACGCGACAAGTAGACGTTTTCAGATTCGAAACCATCAGGGTTATCATTCTGCTCGATTGTGTCTTTTCTAAGATAGGCTAGAAAAGCAAGAACTTACAGCTAGAACTCGGAATGAGTAGCAGGATCTTAAAAGTGCCTTCAAGAAATTTATTTTGCACTTGGTTCTCATAAGGCAGCGCTGTATTCCATGTTCAGACAAACCAAGAAATAACGAGACTGGTCATTATTTTCTCTCAATTGATTGTTTTCTCACACCAATGACATCTAATTGCACATCTCGACGCGACAGCAGGACTGAGCTTGCATTTATGCCTGTCCCTTTCTGGATTAAAATACATAGACATTGCATATGCCGTGCGCAGCGCACTCAAGCGGGCACCAATAAAGCATTGATACTGCCCTCACTACTCTCTCTCCTCTTCACCGTCTTATTTTCTTGATTACTCTTCATGCAGGATTTGCGCGTGCATATCTCGTTTTCGCCTCCCGTCTTTGTGAAACACATTGGCGTTCGCGTGCTCGTAATCCACTTGAGGGAACCCGATCAACATGCATAGGACGCCTATTGCCCAAAAGGCCCATCCGTGGCTCATGGTAAAGCGACTCTGTAACTACAAGGAAGAGGGGCTAGGTCGTTCACTAGTGGCGTGGCGCGTAAAATCAACGTCAGCACGCAGAAGTCTTGGCTGCCAAACAGCTTTCATTGACGTCAACATTTCAGCTGTATTGGCCTTTTAATGCAGAAATACGAGAGAAAATTGGAGTTATTGAAGCCCATTGGAAATGCTGTTCTTGCATTGCATCTTCAGCTAGCCACTTTAATGTAGGCGTGACCCGGGACGGCCCCTCTAGCGGGCCGTCGGCAAGGGATTGATTGAAGCGTGGGTGGCAGTGTCTTGTCTGAGACAGTGAACAGCTTCCGATTGGTAGTGGAGCACCCAGTCCTTATTTGTGCATACATTAGGTCACCATGATTCAGGAAGACCCCGCTATATTGTTTTACAACTGTAATGCAAGTTGTGAATTACTATCCTCATCCTAACGAGGACAAGGCAAGGAGAGAAATGTTTAGAAAACAAAGATGGGTTCTTGTTTGTAAAGACCTAGTTAATCCTCTATCTTAATGGCACTAAGCCGAGAAATGACGCCTCCCCTTGCTCGCCATGAAATATCCGAATAGTCCATCTCAAGTAGCCTAATCTCAATAAACTCTTACAGATGAGCGCCGAAATGCTGACTTTCGGCACGAGTACGAACCTGTCTTTTAGCCAGATCGCCCTGAGCATGCAAGGGATGACGGGTGCATTTGGCCCTCTGCCGTACTTTGTATGCAAAGTTTAGAACCCGCGCATATTCTATTGGTCGTCCTCGGGCTGCACCCGCGTGTGTGTCTTGGTGATGATCGGAGGCGCACCCGCATCCGCCGCGTTTCCTTGGCAGTTGACTGAGTGCAGGTGGTCCCCGACGTGTCTTTTTCTCTTCCTCTCCTTCTAGGCGGGTATCAAAAATGTTGCAGTTAGACGTCGCAGGGCGGTGGAGCCGATGGACAACCGGGCCGGCATGTTCGACACCTCCACGTAAGACAGATCCACGTAAGACAGACTCACAATCATCTCGGAGCCGCCGTCAGTCAACTCTCAATCAACGTGACTGATGGTCAGCGGATGGAGAATAGCTTAAAAGTCTCTTCGATAAGGCGGGCTACCTCGATACTAGCTCGGTTACTCTCATGTGAACTTGTGGTCTAAAAGGTGGTTCAGCAGGGCACTCGCGTAGATGCCTGAACTTTGCCCATTTTGTACTTGGTTCTGGCGGGAGATAAACGGCAAATACCTTCGTTGCCATACTGTTCTATCTCATATTTTTCGTGGCGACAGCGCTTATCTTTCCATATTACTTTGCCGGCGGTTAAACCACAGCGACTATTGTGCCCTGCATGACAGCAGCTGGTCATAAAGTTTACACCGGTATCCTGCTTGGATTTGCAGTTGTGGCTGTTGTTTTCCTTTGCAAAGTTGCCAGAAGGACGTCTTACGGGAAATACACCAGTGGCCACGACATTTATGCGGATTATATGGCATGCTGGACTTTTGCCACAGATGTTGTTCTACTTACGGGGACCCTGATCGCCGTTTTTGTAGACCGGCTCCTCATAATTCACGGTATATAGCAATAGCAGTATTTTCGAGATTGAGTCTGACCAGCAGCAAGTGTTTAACAATACTGGAATGTGCTTTGGCAAGGTAAAAGGACGGTAGCTAGGAGAAAATGATTTCAGAGTGTAACGAGCGGAGTCAACAGTAATTAAAGTAATTTGACTTAATAATCATGATACTCAGGGCCTGAAGCAAACCCAAGAGAATTAATGCCAAGGTAAATCTGGAGATCATAAACTATCACGTTTTTTTAATCCTGAATTAATCCTCGAGGGAGACGCCTCAGCGCTGCGAGGATAATTGTGATATTAACTAAGACCGCGAGTAGCTGCGCAAAGCTTTGCCCGAACAAAGAGACGACGTACGGAGATATGCCGTGTCCTAAATAGGGGATAGACCCAGATCAGAATCCCTAACAGAGGTTTGGAACCCCTGAACTGGACCCAGACGGGCAGCTCGACCTAAGCTCCGGGGCCCTCAGGCGGAGCTTGGCTACCGTTAAATTTAAAGCGGCGGCAACCCATCTGTAGGAATACAAATGGACTTTAGTGAGCTTGGGTTTTGTCTTTGAATTGAATGGTACTATGAGGTCAAACTCAAGAGTTGCGTGAGCAAAAAAGGTTCTTCGAAACTAACGACACATTATATGAAGACTGGTCCATCGAAACGAGATAGTCACAACCAACATGGCTTTCTCAAGCACGAACGATCATTCGAGCGCTCTCTGCCATTTTACTGGATGCCTTACTCGTTTGCAGCAATTCAATAGAAGGTGTCGAAGACCAAACGTTTCTTGCCATTCCCAGTACTTAAAGGTCAAAGCTCTCGCAATGTACTTCTATGCTCGGCCCATCAGAGCGGATACAGGCTCCTGCGGTGTTCATCACGTCGGCTATCAGCGACTTGGGACCACAGGCAGCAACAAGCAGCCGTTGGTTGATCCCGACTGATTCCACCGTTTCGTGAATAACTTCATGAACACTTAATCGCTTGTACCTGATGTCGAAACGACTCTCCAAGTCCATTGACGCATGTGCTTCATCCCGGAGATGGTCATACTCTTCCTCTCTTGAGCTATCCTGTTGAGTGCTCAATGTAAGACGACGTAGTGATTCTGCTGGCTCGCCCTGGCTTATTTGAGAGAGGAAGTCTCCAGAGGCTGTGAGAAGCGGCGTACTGATACCAGCGGAAGGGGAGTCAAGATCAGAGTTGGCAATTGACTCTCCGGTTACATGCAAAACCACCCTCACATGCAATGGGTAATTATCTAATTCATCCAAGTGCTCGGAGAACCAAGTAAGATTCTCTAAAGGAAAATATATGAGTATTGAATCTTTGAAGAGTATAAGGCAGGAACTTACGTTTTTCTCGCACTGTCCAGATGAAGTCCACGAGTTTTGGTGATCCTAGCTCGAGCTGCGAGAGCAACTTATTCGCTAAACCGAAGGTGAAAGCGGCTCCACTTCCACCAGCAATAAAGATAATTCTGTCAAAGTGTTGCAGGTCTGGAAGCGATCCGTATGACCCCTCAACGGACGCTTTGACAGCTCTGCCCGGGCTTGAAACTGCATGGTCGTAAAGATCTTTGGTGAATCCCGCATGTGTCTTCAAGACGAGCTCAAGCCCTGAAGCTGTACTTGATACAATAGTGAATGGGTGTGTTTCGAAAGGTCGAATGCTAGGAATCCACACGAAACAATGCAATCCGGGACTGGAGCTATCTCGCGGCTTCTTCAGTACTAATCGAATTCCGCCATTAGAAAGGGGGAAAATAGTAACTGTATTGTTATGAAGGTTAAATAGCAGGTTTGCGCCTCGGAGCAGGCGATCGAAAGCCCATATTGTAGCAGCAATTACCATGATTATTGGGATTTTGTTTACCCAAAACGGCCGATGGAGCGCAGCAAACAGAATAGTCATGATAGCACCTAAGGCGTGACTGACATAGAAGACCTCATAGTTTCGATGCCGAAATATGCCGAGGAATAGGATCAGCATCCCCGCACCGGAGATAGAGCCTTCGAGGTTGGGGCGGTTTAGGAAGACATCCCATCGGCTTTTGCTGCCAAAACGCATCATGTACAGGATTGCGTGGAGTAGCATCTGCGCGATGGCGGTGTAGCCAACAACGCGATGAAGGAAGTTGAGGCGGTTATAAGTTTCCGCGGTCAATAGACGTAAGGGGGTATTCCTCAGGCCAAAGAACACTGCTAACGTTATGTTGGCAGCTGTCATCCTGAGGTGTAACGGAATTAGCAGCGCTTAGGATAGCAAACGAGACAAAAGGCATACCACCCTAGCCTAGCGGCTGGATTACTCAATTTACCGGCGTCAAGCCTGATGGTGCACAAAGTGATATTGACAGTCAAATATGTCGCAGCCAAAGCGGCGTGTCCTAGGGAAGGGAACCCAGGTATCGGGCTGGTTGCATAGCTCCTCAGCCTCCTTGGCACTGTCAGTTGGTGCGAGGTAGTCTCAAGCTTCTTTATCTGTTACCGAAATGTTCTCAAGAAGGTCCGAAAGCCTGGAAGTCTTCGTAAAACTGGTGACGAGGAGCATCGGTATCTGACTGTGATGAGACGCCCCCAATACAGAAGTGCGAAAATAATTATCAAGACCAAGAGTGCACCAGCATACACCTTCAATACCCATTCGTTGACAAGCTGCCTCGGCTTTATTGGCTTGGGACCTTTTGGGAATGTCATGGTTGAAATGGAGTCGAAGTGCGCTGTTTTGCACAGCGATACTCAAACACGAAGAAGACGAGTTGTTGAGGAACGATGTATCCCTTTTTGAGCGAGCGGGTGAGGCCGATGTAAACATACGATCATGAGCACAATGTTCCAAGTGAAATGGACGTAGGTTGACATGACAGGGTCACAAGGGATGTTTTAGGCGCGGAATTAAAGACGCCGCACACTTCTGGGGGCACGTTTGGGGTTGCGGAGTGGGTCACAGATGACCAGAAGATTGCCAAAAGAGGTCTAGATACTTGAGGCAGTGCAGATTGATAAGTCTCATAGCTCCGAAGAGTCCCGACATCACGGGACCTACTCAGACCGAAGGAATGAGACTCTCCTTTACACTACGTAATCACCCAAGTCATCAGTCTTCTTACTGTGGATCATTTTTGAATAATTGCCGCATTTTTTGCTGTTTGCTTAGACCGATTCCACCATCTGTCATTGAGCGAGCCACAATTTCAACCCAAAGTTCAAGTTCTGCATGCTGAGACAGTTTGACAATGGGTACAATATTAAAATAGACCGGAATCGGGTGAGTAGGAACAACAGATTGGTTCAAAACAAGGTCCCCTCAAAAGTTCATACCAATCATAAATGTTGATAGTCGTCCCTCAACCCAGCTATTCAGACTTGCGCTTATGTCGGGATAGTCCCAGTCAGGGAGACTATCGGTAGTAATGTCTATCTCGGGGCATCTTGAAATAATCCTGGCCAGGAAAATGGAATCTCTTCCACTGCATCCAAAAGCTGCAGGGGGTCTGTTTGCTGATCCTTCCAACCCACACATGAACCCTGTTCCTCCACCATGCTTCCAGCTAATCGCACAGATGTAGCACATATTTTAAAAGCTGGCCGAAGCTCTTTGGATGTTTCGCAGTGTTATAACATTGATTCAACAGCTGCACATCTTCCAGACTAGTCGCCGCAATGGCATGAAGAAAAATAACAATGAATGGACTGAAGGACGAATTGTGAAGAACCCTGGCAAGTCGGGTTAACTAATGTATGTTGAGATAAAGTTAAAAGCGGTACTGGCCAGTTGGTAAAGTCTTTATTTGACAGTATCCCAGACCTTTCATAGCCAGAGAAGCAACGGAGGTGGCTTTGCAAACTTGAACGTACGATTTGGAAGCACTGCGAGCTGATCTCGACTTCTCTGACTTTGTTGAGTTTCTTGGCTGAAAACAATTGTACTGTATTGAAAATGGTAAGCAAGGATTGTGGTTAAGGTAAGGAGAATTGAAACATACATATCGAGATAAAAGTGAAGGTGCAGGCTTGTCAGCTCCTTGCGTAGGTCGACGAGATACATCTGCGCGTCGTCGTATGACCACTTTAGTCACGGTATAGTTTCATTAGCCTGAGTTCCAATAGTATAATGGGAAATTGGATGAAGCTTAGGTCTAGTAGCTCTGTAAGGCTACGAATGGAGAAGCCCTTGAGGGCTCGTAACAGGAATTGGCGGTTCCACGCTCCCCAGTGCTTGAGCTGCGGTTCCTTAGGCCAGGTTCCAATAGGGACCTTAACCCTACGCCCAGTAATACCAGCGAAGCCAGCTTTGGTCATGCTTTTGGCGTCCTTGTCATCCCGGAAGAATGAATTGCCCGTAGCCTGACCAATCTGGAGAGTGTTGGCCGGTAGAACGCCGTTATGAAGGAAGGGAATGAATTTTCAGGCATGGGGGTTTGAGTGAAAGAATGTGGCAGTGACTGTGAGGGTGGTCAAGTAAATAGAGTTGTGGGTTTACCCGGTGAATAACGTGGGCTTTTACTAAGTGCTCTAAAGCGCCTCCAACTCTGGCAGCAGAGTTCCCGCCATGCACGTCGCAGGTGCTCACAATTTCGATTGCCCAGGTCAATGTCACCAAGCAAGTCTTCGGAGGCTACATGGTCACTTACCCGAAGATTAACACTGCAGTTTGTGCGTTTGTAGTCGTCGATCACTCGTGCCCGCCTTCAACGCAACTCAGCTCTTGCAAATGAGATTAGTCAACTCGCAATCAATGGCTGCCGATTGCCGACGGCGCATCAACGCGGAACATTCAGCACCTGAAGATCCGTACCTCACAAACCTTATTCTTTACTGCCTTCCCAAGCTTTCGGTTGAACATTTAGAAGTACCCCATCAAGAAGATTTGGTACAAACTCTGAGATCAAAGTCCTCGTCGACCGAACCCCGCTCAGAGATACGACAGGAGCTGGATCCCCACATCGAGAAAGCCTTGTCGAGACTCAACATGGAGACTGGCACTACATGGCTTCCACAGACATATCCTATTGGTAGGTCGCCTGGGCTTGCTCCAATCACATGGCATAGTGATGGTTTCCCTTCACCAGTCACGGTGGGTGGCGAATGGGGCGACTATACTTACCCCCTTCCCCGTGTCGATGTACCCAGACTGGGTACCAAATTCACTGGGATGGTTGTAGCTCGAGGAGTCGTGGAATCAAATCGCCAGATATATCTCCGCGTTGAAGCTGATATCCAACCCGGGGGAGACGGCGGTGCAGTGTTTAGCTACATTTGATGCTGGCTTGTTCAAAATTTCAGGGTCTTCGTTCCCGCGGCATAATTCGTGAGTTTTTTTTATGAGGCTTTGGCATGGGATCTTTAACTATGCTACTGAGACATTAGGTGGAGGTATCTGGGTGATTTTGCTGGTAAATGACCAAGGTGGCCCACAATGGTTGCATAGAGCCATGTGTAAAAATTGGGAAAATGTTAGTTAAAGTGATGCTAGCTCGGTGTGATGATCTAGTTTAATAGTTTAATAGTTTAATCAGCCACATCCATTCGACCGGTGGCTTGTCTCCGTAGTCTGTACGAATATTTCTCTGTTGAACTAGAGTCAGAATCAACCCAACACGTGAGATAGCGCCACGTGAGTGGAGTGGCCTAGCGGCCCGGGATCCCCTCATCTCTGCTCAGCCTGGTTTGTTGCACCTTGTTCACCTGACAACCCCGAAGCACGCCAAGCCAACTGCCCTCCCTGCAAGGATACCACCGTGCGGTGGCGATACGTTCAGCTACTTAGGCATCTTTCGTATACGATACGGACATCAAAGCGGCAATGCGGTCACAGCACCGTACAATCGTCTCTATCCCAATCCCTGGCACTCTGCCTCCACACATCGTCGTTGCCTTTCTCCAGACCTACGCCCCAACCTTACGCCATAATGAGCACGTCGTCGGCTTTGACGAGATCCCTTCCGACCCCAGCTCTACCGCAAACGACCCTTTTTTTGGCCCCTGGGACGCCTCCGTCCGTAGCTTCCAGGTCCACGAGGTCACGCAGCTCATCCCAGGCATCACCCGGTCAATCAAGTGGCCTGTCGTCTTCCAGTGTATCCCCGATGGCATTTCCTCTCGCGCCGACCACTACATCGGCACTATCGTCTGGGCGCGATGGACCGTTCGTCGCCTGGACGCTGGGTCCCCTACCCATTCGGAGAGCACCACATCCAGCTCAACTACCGAACCGGGAGAGCAGTGGGAGTTGTTCGAGGAGGTGCTTACCGATGCCAATACCATGATGATGCCCTTTACCGCCAGAATCGTCGACAAAGTTCACTATGAGATCTCCCAGAGGCTTGTGGACGAAGCATTTAAGGCCTACATAAACGGCACGCTCTATCAATGAAGACCTCGAGGAAGCACTCGCGTCTGCTACCTTCTCCAATCATGGCTGATCCCTCAAAACGGGCGGAGTTTGTGCATCATTGAGCCTGCCTCTGATTTTATAAAGATTACACCCCAGAGGTAAGACCTGAAATCCTCAAAATCATGGCAGAAGACAGTCATGCATAGTTATCGGTTGCTGACCCTGCAGATCGATAGGCTAAGCACAGTACTGCTTCCAGCCAACGAGATGCTGCTAGCTAACGAGAGGGGCGGTAAGAGGCTTCCAGATAGTCAGCCCAAAATAAGAGGTATAGATCATTAACACACCGCCCTAATATATTATAATACTCAGCAATAGAATATTCAGTAACTTCAATCCAGTACTTAGTCCAAGTTTACCTTAAGAAGCCCAGTAATCGCAATCCGGCACACAAACGTTGTGCCCAACTTGTCCAAACGGACAATCTACAGAATCAACTCCAATGCACTGCCCAAAGATAACACTTGAGTAACGCGGACGGCGAGAGGGTGATTTGCTATGTTTGTGCCATATTTGACGTGCGTATACGAGAAGCCTGGTCTTTTCTCATCAAAGCTTGCCGTGATATGGTATTCCGGCTTGTCCGCCTCTTAGCTTACCTTTCGATCAGCATTCGGTTGTTTGGTTGGTGCGGGACGATAACTTGCATTCATTCGCATCCTTGCGCTGAGCTTTCTCCAATTCCCAGTTTCATTAGCCTCGCCAAGGCAATATGGAGCATTTCGCTATCCAAAGCATCATAGAACCGAAGTGTCAAGTCCAGAACAATTGATCGATGGACGGCGTTATAATCAAGAAAATATAGTGTAACGATTGTATTCGTTGGAATGGTTGCCGGCTTCATCTTGAACGGCAAACTTCGCGACGTTTGCGCCGAGGATATCTACACTCTCTTAACCACTCCCGTCTTTGGCAAGGATGTTATCTACGATTGCCCCATCGCCAAGTTGATGGAGCAGAAGAAGGTAGGCGCTTTCCAAAGCCTGCTTAGGATGAGGGATGCACTAACACGGGGCGCAGTATAGTTTATGAAGGTTGCATTGACCACCGAGGCCTCATGCTCCTACATCCCAATCATCTCCCACGAGGTCACCAACTATTTCAAGAAGAGCCAGCACTTCAAGGGAAAGTCCAGTATTGTCAACATACCCCCTAAGATGGCTGAAATTATCATTTTCACCGCCTCACATACTCTACAAGGCGCCGACATCAGGACAAGTTCGACTAATCTCTTGCTACTCTATATCAACAAGCGAGGACGCAAACGCGAAAACTTATTTTCTGTGCGGGACTGCCTGGTCAAGGCACACAGCCTGGGGGGGAATCACCTCAACACTTCAGAGTCCAACTACCTACAGTACCACCAATTATACCTGTAGCGCAAGTTGACACATGCACTGTTGCCCAGCAGCGTCGTTGTTTCCTAGTGTATCGCCATGTTGATGGAAATCCCACGAACCAATAATGCGCAACATGGCCAACACAAGAGTAGAGAACCTAACTTTGGCGCAGCGGTATACGATTGTCGGAAGAGCATGGCACGCAAACAATCATCCGCATTCCGGACCACAGAGCTTCTCCCTGGCAACGCACATGGTCCCTTCCACGATACCAGAGTACAAAGGCCTCTCCTATGCAAAGGGAGTTCCAAATGAAAGGGCGGGTATTGCTTGCCGTGATCTATTTGACCAACAAAGTCGAGGCCGATCAATGCAAACACACTGGTTGGCGACCTGCCGTGCGGTAAGCATGCCAACGCCGACTTCACAATAACAATCTCAGCTACAGACACCCAATCACATCTGGAACAGAGCATGTCGGCTCCTGGGTGGACCGTGAGCGGTGGTAAACAAAAACAAAGAGGCGTACCTATTGTCGCCTTTGACCGCAGGATGTGAACAAAGAAGAGGTTGTACGCCACTGCACTAAATCCTTAACCCTTGGCTATGTATGCAACCCTTTGACATTATCAATCGAGTCATCTGATAGAGAAGAAAGCAACAGATGTTGAAGGTTGCACAAGTTATGTTTCTACTCAGTGATTGATTCATCTGACGGAGAATAAATGAATGGCGATATGCCTAATCCTCTACACCTCCTATCTTCTACTTAAGGCAATACATGCAATTGTGAATTGTACGTCAACACCCTACTTAATCTTTCCGATACCATATTTTTGTTTCTGCAATGAAGCGTAAGCTGGGCGGTGCCAACATACTTGGCACTCATACCGACAATGCCGTCCACTTGTGGCAATGCGCCCAGCCTGCCGACACGGACAGAAAGTTGCCCCACGAACTGACTGCGTCCGAGGTTGAAATAGCCGAACAACTTTTGAGGTTGGCTCATTTTCGTCCAAAGGATTGTTGCACGGTTAGCGATTACCTTCCATTGTGGCACCGTGGCAAAGTTCGCTTTGTTGCTCCAGCCACGATCAGCCTCCCAACGTCCAAGGCTAGTAGCCTAGAACGGTTGCCCATTGAAATTCTCAACGACATCATCTTGAATATCGACATAGCTGCTATTGATCAGGTCAAGGTAACGAACCGAAGATTATTCGAAGTCGTCAACAATCATCCCCAGTTCAAGGTCGTCAACGAGCAAGCACACGACACACTCCGAAGTATCCGTGCTGTCAAGAATTCTCACGCCATTACACTTCAAACATTGTTCAGAAAACTGTGCGCCAGCCAGTGCGATGACTGCCAGGACTTCGGGGGCTACATGCATCTCATTACCTTCAGGAGGGTCTGTTGGCGATGCCTCCAGGAGAAAGACGAATATGTGCCAATGAGAGAGATGGACGCTGTGAAGGAGTTCGGCCTTACGCCCGAGATGTTATCCACCCTAGCTCAAATTCAAAGCTACCCAGGCAGCTATGATACCGTCGGTAGGGCAGACTATTTACCCATCATCGGCCGCGATGCTGCCTACCAAGCGGGGGTTGCTCACCATGGATCTCGTTTGGCCATGATTGATTACGTGGCAACAGTCGATGATGATGCCCTGAGACTTTACGAAAAACGGATCAGAAGACGTGAGGAGGGGCTGGAACTGGAGAGGGCCGCAAAATGGGCGGAGACAGGGCCCAGCAGGAAGGCATATTTGAAAAAGAAAAACGTTTGCAGAACGGAGGTATGGGACGGGAGAAAGCTACGAGAGGCAGCGAAGTGGCGAGATGAAGGCTGCCATGATCCATTGGAGGGTCGTGACGATGAGAGCATCAGTACTCTTGAGCCAGAGAGCGACACGGACGCCGATGGCGAAGACCACGACAAAGGTGAACAGCACACCCAGAACAAACCGCACGTGCAAGATGAGCCTCACGCCCAACGCGAACAACACGCTCAGGACGACCCGCACGAACAAGACAAATATGGCGACGCTGAGTTCAGAGCATGGCTAGCCAAATTGGATGAGTCGCGTCTCAAGAAAAGGTTGCGCTTTGTGACTGTCACGAGGGTACCTTGGCTGAATAGGCGGAGTAGGAACGATGAATGGGGTTTCCGCTGCGTCGGGTGCCGGGAGAGTGATACGTGGCCAAATCATTACGAGAGAGACTACATCATGGCAACCTTCAAGAAGCATCTGGAAGAATGCGGGCCTATAAAAGACGGCATCCATCACAAAGACGACTGTTGTCGAATGGGCGTTTGTTGGCCGAGGGGGGTTCAAGTGAGCGAGCAAGGGCAATTTTTTCGTACTTCAGTCCGCCTATGTTAAGCAAGGGATGGATGGGTGGACAAAGTCGTCATTTACTTGTTTAAAGCCGTAGTATACTTAGTTATGCAGTTCCTATACTTTTCTATAGAAAGCAAATATTATGGAAGTTATGCGAATGTCGACTTTGGATATGGGAGCAGTATGGCTATCAGCTGCGAGGAACAGCCTCTCTACAGCGAGCTTTCCTAGCTGTGTCCTTAGAACGAGCCAACCATCCTACTTAAAAGACATCCACAACTATTTAGCTGCCTCAAAGTACTTCTTTGGGAGTGGCTGAATTTCAATACATGGTGGAGAGACTCTGTAGTAGCATGGCTTTGCAACAGAACCTATGGATTGTTCTGAAAATAGCACCAATAATTGAGGTTGGTTGAGGATTGGTATGATTTTATGCTCAAACGGAACTTCGGACGTTATTAGGGTGAGAGGTTGTATAGCTTATGCTTCCCTCTTGTAATAATAATGTGTTCAATCTTCTGTGTTAACCGCCTGCGAATGACTTGTTATTATTAATACTACTACAATGGCCTTAAGAAAAGCTATTTATCCCATCAGTAAATTTTACCCTCCCTTGCCTGGCCTTGAAAGTCAACGTGACGTCGCTCAAGGACAGTATCTCCAAGCCTCTCATACACCTGGGCACCAGAACTATTGGCATTCTTCGAGATGCAATGGACTAAAATGACCCAATGCGTCTGAAACTCATCCAACGGCTCTGTATTACTCTTCCCTAACACAACACACCTCATTGGCGGTGTTAAGGTTCGACCTGGCTCATCAAGGAAGATCGACTCCTCGGCAGGGTCGTTCACAATGTCCCAAACTGACGCCTCCAACGAAGGAGCTTCCCCATCGTCATCACGGTTCGATTCGCCTAGAACTCTGGAAAATGGTGATTTGACGTCGTTGAACCACGAAACCTTTCGCTACAACGGCTATCTGGTGGCTGGATTGGATTAATGAAGGGGGAGTATTGGATTGAAGAAAAGAGATACACTGAGTGTATTTAGTTCAGCTGTTTCGTTTCACATTAGTTTGATCTGAAAGGCCATAGTTAAAGAGCGACTTTGATAGGTTTCAGGGAGGTGTGTCAGCGGCCAGTGGGAATGTATAAACGGCATTTTCATCTTAATATTATAGCAAATTATTTATAATTGAACAATAACTTGAGCCTCACTTGGGTGGCAACCTGGAGGGTTGGGCGGACGAGTTAAATGAGGCCGCACAGGGGATAGCGCCAATAGTATCCAGCGGATAAACTCGGTGTACGATTGACTTTCTCGGCATCATAACTCCATCATCAAGGGAAGCTCACATCTCTTCAATGCCAAAACCGCCACAATCAAGGATAAGGTCGAATATAATGACATCCCAGAAGTCTTTATCTCTTCGCGGGAGTGGGTCCTCTTCTTCCATCTCCACCGCTAGATCCATCAAGAGCCGCACCGGCTGCGAACAATGCAAGCGCCGCAAGGTCAAGTGCGACGAGACGCGCCCGACGTGCTCGCGATGTGAAGCTCGCGGTGAGACGTGCACCGGCAACTTCCAATGCGACCAGTGGCAGATCGAACGGCCATGGATCACCGGCCTCACTACTGCCAGCACGAGCCTGGAAAACGACTCGCTGCGGTATTGGTACGACACGGCCTGCTTCACCATGGCCATGTTCCCACCGCCCGTCAATCCGCTGTCGTATCCTCTCGCGTCGCTACTGCGTCGGTCCAAGGCCCTGCGACATGTCGTGCAGTGCGTTGCTGTTGCGCATCGCGATGACTTCGCCGCGGCAAGCCTGACGAATGCGCTGCAGGAGCGCAACTTGGCCATCGTCTCTCTGCAGGGCGAGGTGGCGCGCATTCGCAATCCGCAAAACCAGCAGACGCTCCTGCGCACCGTCATTCTGTCGTCGCTGATCCTGTGCGTCTCGTCCGGCTGGCTGGATCCCACGGGCAGAGAATTCGGCATCGAGTTCCTGTTCGGCGTAAAGAGCATTATCCATCTGCTCACCGATACGGCGCCAACCGATGCCTTTGCCTTTTACGTCATGGGACTATTCCTGTACCTCGAGGCCTTTTCCTCTTACCTAGTTCCCACTGCTTTACAAAGACAACCGAGCGACCGCATCGTCGTCGCCCTCAGCCAAGGCCCCTTCAACACACTTGTGCATCCCGTAACCGGCATCGCGACCACTCTATGTCCCATCCTCACCGACATTGGGAATTACTACCGTCGCGTTGCCGAGACCAAACAACCCTGTCTCGAACGCGACCGCCAACTCCGCCGTCGTCTGTGGGAATGGCAGCCCCCACAGGGCTCGTCTGAGCTAGCTCAGCTGGCCCAGCTCGCTGAAGGCTACCGGAACGTTGGCGACATCATGCTCTACCAAGCTCGAGGTGTTGTGGCGCAACTCGACGCCATCGACTCTCGGATGCTGCTCGAAAGGGTCTCCACCGTCATGGAAACCATCCGACACATCCCGAAGCAAGATGCCCTACTCAACTGGGTTGGCCCGCTGTTGATCATTGCCGGCTCTGAACTACCCGTCGATTCCCGCGACGACAGGCTTCTGGTGGAGACGTCCAGTTCGTGCCTTGTCAATTTCACAAAGATCCCGACCTACACGCGGAGTCTCGAGCTCATTAAACAAGTCTGGGAGCTCCACGACAATGGCGTCCGCATCTCGTGGCTCGAGCTCATGGTCGAGAGCGGCCTTGCACTGGCTGTAGGATAGCAGTATGCGGTGTGTACAATTCTTGTCTTCGTCATGTGCTGTTACTTGTTGATAATACTATCAAGTTTCATGATCCTATTTACGGTGCTCATCTACAACCTATGGTGTCTATCGCAGAATCTCTCATTTCCAATTCTTGGAAGGCGCCATCAATCGCTGCACAGGGTTCGTTTCCGTCTCCTCCTCCATGTCCTTCATCTTCGTCCATTCAATTCCAACGTTGAATTGGCGAAGATCGTCGTAGTGACGTCCGTTCATGTATGGAAGATACGCCTGCCCACAGCCAAGGTCATGTTCCTCAACCACGGTGTAGTCGGCGCGTCCCGACACATACTCCATCTCACTGACGGACAAGATGGGGATGCTGTGCAGAGGATCAGAGGCTGTCCCGCGAACTACCAATCGTCCTTGGCCGACGGAGCGGCGGGTATCTTGTTCGACCACAGTCAGGACATTGACTTTGGGTTCCCACTGAAGCCCCTTGCCCATAGAATGAGGGTAGGCCTTGATCTCATAGGCCGTGTTTTCGCGGGTCCGCGCCGGCAAGTCATTGCCAAACTCGCCCTGCAGCTCGATTAAGCGAACCCCATTGCGTTCAGCATACGCGTAGCGGTAATTCCCCGACCGCCACATCCGGCAGACACCAGTTTTCTTGACTTCGCCCCAGACCTCACGGCCCCAGGTAACAGGCGTGTCGCCGCTGATGAGCAGCTCGAGCATGTGCGTGCCCTTGCGGCCTTGGAACTTGACGTCGATGGAGACCATGACGCAGTCGAACTCGCCACACAGCTTGCTCTCAAAGGTGCCGAGGCTAATGTGGCCCTTGGGCTCATCACCAGGTTCGAACCCAGGCGGTAAGACGTTTTGGATGAACTCGGGCGTCGTGATGAAGTCAAGCGTGATGAGCTCCTGGGAGAAGGAGGGCTTGGAGGAGAGCTCCTCCCAGGCGCGGACTTCGTCGGGGGTGGCGACGAAAGACATTTTGTATGTGATGAAATAAGGCTTGTTTAGGTTGTTGACAGAGACAGTTTGTCTTGTAGAGACTGAAGAGAAGAAAGGACTTGGAGTGATGGTTGGCTTAGAGCAGATTCAGACAGATTACCGCTGTCTTTTATGGACGTCAACGACTCAATGCCAGTTCCTCGGCTAGTAATGGGGATAACAGATACTCCGTGACAGGACCTATCAAGCAACCAACTGCCACAATTGTGGAGAGCTCTCACCATGTCGGCTCAACGGCCCCAGATGCCTCGCAGTATTGCCATTTCGGGACTTAAGGGAGCTGACACGAGGCCCACCTCTTGGCATCACGAACAACGAGGTCAGAACGCGGGGGATTCGTGGGGTAAGTTGCGCCATCTGCACGGGAAGACTCCAACCAACACTCATATCCACAGATGCTCGGTGTTGTCGGATGAGACCCGGCGTCTGTACAGTCTGAACCTTGAGCCCCCGGAAAACGCTATTATAGTGGCAATCTTTGACTTATCCGAGCTAAGCCAACCACCCCATTTAT
>JABSTB010000880.1:0-11909 GCA_013756995.1 Neonectria neomacrospora | reverse complement strand
TACTGGCAGGACATCTCTTTCTCCTTTATGAATTTTACTACTTATTTTTAGGCTGTCCTTTTACTATGTTATCTACTATATGTTATCTATAGCATTATCTTGATCTATTAGATAATATTAAATAAGGCTAAAAAAAGAAAACTATTAAATTTAAAAAGAGACAGAATGTTATATTTAATATAAATATATTTTTTATAAAGTTCTTAGATATATAGAAGGCTTTTTAATAGTATTAAAAATACCAGACTTAGAAAGAATATTAAAAACAAAATCTTAGAAAGTTAGATTTAAAAATATATATTATAAGTAGTAATTAGAGCTTTTAAATAGTAAAGAAATAGGTATATTCTATTGTTATATTATTATTTAACTAATTTATCTTTAATATAGGTAACTTTATTAACATTTATTAAAAGTGGCTGATAATAGGGGGTGGCTGATAAATGGCGTGGTTGGCTTCCTAATCCCCTTCATTCATTCCCTGAAGCAAATAACCTCCACCTCGATAGATTGCATCCCTCAAGGCTCACGACATTTATCAACCGCAAATATGACTCCAACCACTTCCACATCTTGGATGCAGACGCATCGCGAGGCCTTTGGCCCCAGACAATTATACAAGCTCTGCATACCAAACTCTCACGATGCTGGCACTTACCGCCTCGAGTACGGCACAAGTGGCGGCGGCAAAGGCCCTGTCTTGACCCAGACCAAATCCATCCTGGAGCAGCTTGAGCTTGGGGTGCGGCGCTTCGATATCCGACCTACTTTTGCGAATTTACCTGGAACAGCTGAATTTTCTTGGAACTGTGGGCATTACACGGGTGAAGCCGCTGACAAGATTGGCTGGCAAGGTGGTAGCTGTGCACCTATTCAGGAAGTCGTCAACCAAATCAATGATTTCACAAATGAACACGCCGAACTCATCATCCTCGACATTACTCACAACAGGACCATTCTCATCAAAAATCCCATATCTTCAAAAAGGAGAGATGTCAGCGCTGGTGAATGGGCAACTCTCTTTTCTATTCTCAAAGGAATCCGTTGTCTGTTTACCGTCGATCGCCTTGGGGGAGACCACGGCAAGCCACTGCAGGATTACTTGCTGAACGACTTTATCGGTGACGGCGAAGCTGCCTTGATTGTCTTGGTTGATGAGTATTCGGATCGCCAAGAGATCTTTCACCACGGCTTTTGGCCAGCGTATACTCTCGAAGGAAAGCCGTATCTTACACTAAAGGAGGCACCCGTCACGCACATGCAAGACACTCGCGAGGCAATCTTGTCCGTGTTATTACCATCGGGAGCAAACAGTGTTCTCAATCTTGCTGCGAAGGAACAGCAGACACGCTTCCCTTGGCTTCTGCAACAGCTTATCTCGGAGGATGTGAGCGTGTCCGCTATCACAATGGACCGGATCGAAAACGCCGATGCGATTACTTTCTGCTTGGCAGTGAGCTTCCATCGTTACTACCAAGACACTGGAAAGGGGGACCAGCCAGTCATCATCTATGGAGGAGCTCTAATCACCAACGCGAGCACTCAAGACCAGATTCAGTCAGCGATTCAGCAAGGCCGGAGCATCTCAGCCGACAATCAACTACTTTCAGACACATGGGAGGGAATTCCCAAATCGTGCGCCGTATTGTACGTTCACAACGGCTTGGTCAAGGGGCGTTGGGCTAGAGAAGGGTCACAACTTCATTTCGAACAAGATGTCATGAGTGTCAAGTATGGCAACAGGGAGGTGCTGGACGCGAGATTATACTTTCGTCTGCTCAAGGCGATTGAGGAGCATGGTACAATTAGGGTGACGAACCAGGAGATTTTGGGCGATGACCAAAATGATCCTCTTGTAGGAACGCGTAAAACTTGCGTGGTAATCTATCGGAAGCGCAGTACAGTTATGACTGAGGAGAAACAAACACTTGAGTTTAATGACATGAACTTTTAGACTTAGGTAATAGGTCCATTATTGTTTAGTCTACTCTTTCTTTTTTCTTTTTCTTTTTTACTTCTGGGCCTCTTCCTGGTTGGAATAGCCAGAATTTATGATAAAATAGCTAGCTTAAGCATAGAATGAATACTATACGCCTTATGCTTTGTCAGTCCCTGTCTAAAGTGGCTTGCCAAAACGAGCCTAAAGGCTAAGAGTTTAGTCTAAAATTACTTCGTAGTCCCACTTAGCCTCGGCCCATCCCTTCTGGGCTAGGTGTGTATATGTAGTGCGGGCATTGGGTCACGCGTAATTGTTCAGGAGATCATGTCAATAGTTCATGCTAGAATAACTAAGTCGGGATTGCATCAGTTCTAGAGTAAATCGGAGGCTGATGCAGATTATGAACTATATTCTGTCCAGAATCATTCACTAGCAGGTTGATGCTGAGGCGTGATGTGAACGGCCTCTATATAGGCCAGGCAGGTAGCTCCCGTTATCTTTCCTCTAGAAAGTACTACCATCAACTGTGCTCATCTAAACGTATACCTTATTCTAATCATCTTTTATTTACACGATCATACAATGCCTACCGGTGTTACTTGGTCGAATATCCGTAAGGAGTGGGTCTGGCGACAGATATGCAACATCCGGAGCCGAGTCGGCGGCCTGTTTCTTGACCTAAAGGATGGAGGTGGCCAGAGCCCAGTGGTGCATGTATGGTGAGATGCGTCCTCAAGTCTTCTTATGATTATGTCCTTCTTGTTAACTATGCCATGTAGGGATGACAAAACTTGGGAGACAAACAGGAACCAGCATTGGCACCTCTTATCGTGCCCTCTGCCGCACGATTCCCGCGTCATCATCAAGAGACGTGACGCAAGGTTTGCTAGCTGCGGACGGTAAGCATCTCGATGAACTCAGAGACTTCCTCCGGCCTCGGAGCTTCAAAACCGGTATTGACAGAAGAATCAACAGGCCATGGTCACGAAGCGCGCTGTGAGAAAGGCGACGAGTTGGACGAGCAGTTCCATTGGTACTTTGAGGGTGGCGATGTGACCAATTTTAGCCAGCATACAGTTGTGAGGTAGGTCAAGGGCTTTTTCTACGATAGTCAAACAACAACTGGCTGACTTAAAGACTCATCTATATAGGTTCCGCTCGGTCAAGTATCCCAGGACATACCTTGATCTCTGGGGAGGTGGACACAAACCTGGAATGGAGTTTGGCACGTGAGATGGTCATGACAAAGCGAACCAACAGTTTCTACTCTAGAAGCGATGAGCTGTTGATTGTGAAGTTTTGAGAACCCAGGACTACTTCTTGGGCTGTAGGGGTATTATACTTTCCAACAGGTTAGCCAAATACAGCTGCGTTCATTGCTGAAAGACCCATCTATTTAGGGTTGATATCTGTCATGTTTTTGATTATTAACTACTATAACAGTTTCTGCAGTATCAACTCACGTGCTTGACCTGAGTGTATTCGCCGAGATTCACCTCGAGGCTGAGTTGCGACCCTGGCGGGTTAAGACAACTTATCGTGAGAAGTATCAATTGACATTATCCTGAACCTTTCTTCTCCTCATCATCTTCCTAGAATGGAGTACAGTCAGCCTCCTAGATCTGGCAACAGTTTATCGTCTTGGTCTGAATAGACGTACTGTTATAATATTATGAGAATCAAGCAACTTTTGGTACGCATCATCAAGTCCCATCCCAAAAGTCTACCTACCTACATCGCCATGCCACTCTCAGCCCGCTATTCATTTATATTTTCCTTGCTGCATTGTCAGCCCTTTATGATCCAAGTCAGAAAATACGGCAAATTCCCACTGGGGCTCTTGGTCGATATCCCGCCGTACCGCCCCAATCTCAATAATAGTTCCAGGGACTTCCAAGTCCAACAATGAGTCCGAGCACTCCAAGTACACGAACTCATCTATGATCTTATCCAGATATTTACTGACACGAGATCCACTAATGTCCTTCTTATATACGAACTTCTTTAGATCGTGCTTAGCGCGTTTATACAAGCGATTTCCAGCTGCTTCCGCGCGCTTTTCCCCAACCGGCTGAATAATATCTACTACTTTCAAACAAACCCCGAGGTACATCTCAAAGGCATCTTCCATTCGCGGTACCTTTTTATTAGGCAAGTTAAGTTCAATCTCCGAGTCCATCTCCAGGTAGAAAAGCAATAAAAAGTAGTCTAAAAATAGAAGAGTTAGAAAAGAGAGTAATAATAATAACACAAATAACCAGCTGTTAATAATCATCACTATTAATATAGTAAAGATATGCAATATGCAGGCTACTTCATGAAATATTTATGATTGCTTATAATGCATTATAGCCATAGGCATACCATTCCAAGTCAATACTTCTAGAACTGGACAGATAAAGAGTTCTACTCGAGTTTTCTTCTTTTACTCTCGTCGGGTTCAGGCCGATCATCCATGCAGCTATAAGCAATACTCCCAGCTTCCCTCTCCCCCTCGCCCTCCCAAACGCCCATCGCTGTTTTGCGAACCCGGGCCTGTAGAAACTGCGTAAAAGTACCACAAGCTTCGTTCTCTCCTTCGTCCATCTCCATCGCGACCCACTCCAGCTTCTCAAATGCCTCCCAGCTGCCGTATCTTGAGATAATGAGTTTGTGAGTAGGTCTCTTCACGTCGTCCGGCGTCTCCGGGCTCTCCATGACCTCCTTGTAGGCCTCGAGCGTCTTCTTCGTGACGGACGGAGTGATGAACCAAGTCTCGAGAATATCGTAGGATCCGAGCTTAATCGGCTTTCCGTGGCTCGGCCATTCGCGTCCGTCTGGGAGTTCCAGATCCATGATTCCAGTTAGGGTCTGGTGCAGCTCAACAGGCAGATTGTCCACGTATAGCTCTCCCCAGTCAAGGTCCTCAACTCCAAATATGGGGTTATCCAGGTGGTAGCCGTTCCATGTGCGGCCAAATCCGTTGCTGATCTTCAAAAACTCCTTGTAGTCATCTGGCAGCGAAACATCAAGCTTGCGCTCAAGGGCTGATATTTGCTCGTCCGTCGCAGGCGGTAGGACGAACAATGATTCGGGAACTTCCTCCTCCATCTCCTCATATTGGCCTCTACTATTTGTTCTTGTGTTGCGGTCCAAGGCCTCCAGAAGCTCCCTAATAGACTTCTTCTCAGTAACATGCGTCTTGCGGCCATTTTTTACGCGTTCGGTAAAGGACTCGATAGCTTCTTTGCTGAGAGCCGAGAGCTTGTCCATGTCAACAGGAATCTTGCGAGCCAAGGCCCCAGTAGCGAGAAGGCCCCAGTTGTCCCGACGCTGGGTGAGATACTCAATGGCCTGGTTCGCGTGCATTCTCGTGGAGATGAGGCCGAGGGCTTTCTGAACGTTTGGGTCTGCCTCAATTTCCTCGATCGAGGACGTGTGCTTTGATGCCAAGCGAATGGCAACCGCCAACCCGTTGGCAAGGGCTTTGCTCCGCCCTATAGCTGCGCCTCCTGTGCTGGCATCGCAATTCTCAGCAGTCATCAACAGGACTCCCAACTCCGACGGATCATCCTTCACGGCGTCGTTGTCATTTCCGAAATCCGGGGTGACCTCTTCGACGAGCTTGGCCAGTTCCTTTTCTGTCCTCTCCTCTGGGGGGATCTCCTCTGGCCATTGGTCTACTTGCGCGAAAGCAAACTTGAGAGGGCGGATTCGGTGGAGCTGCCACTCCGAGGAATATTCAGAGAGGAGGAGTGATATCAGTGTTTTGGCTGTTTCGATCTGACCTAGGACAGCGAATTCTTTGGCCAGTTCGTGCATTGAGCGGTATACAGATCCCAGATCGGGATCTGTCAAGATGGCGTCAGCGTCGAACTTCTTAAAAGAGGCCATGGCTGCTGGTAGGAGATGTGGATGATGATCGAGCTTGCAAAATGAGGAAGAGGAGTAGATTAAATCCTCCCAATTCAGCAAAGATTACGACCGAATGGCGTGAACTTTTTGCTGACGGTAGCGGGGTTTCGTTCACGCGGCTGATGCCTACTTGAAAGATCAGCACTCTGAAATTATGACGTCGACTACAGTCTGCCAAGAACTACTCTGCGGTCCCATTTCAGGCTAGACCCAACTCACCTTCGGAGGCATTCCCGGTGGAGTCCGGTTCCGTGAGACTGGCCTGAAAGACCACATACCCATGCGGCATCTCAGATGACTTCGGACTACCTCTAGTAAGAGTTGATTTGGTGTAAGGTAGATTAGGGACGATTCACAAAGCACCTGGAAGCTATGGGGAAAAGTTCTATGACATTGTCAACCTTAATATCAAATACCATCTTGTGTGCTTGTTAAAGAGTGAGCAGTCAGTGACATGAGTGATTGAACGGGCGTTCAATTATTAAGGTGAAAAGACGGCATCGGGCTTATTGAGCATTGACCTCGCCACACTCACGCTGACGTCGATCGCAGGTATTTCACCATAGTTCTAGGATCGCCAACGCTGGTCCCGTAAATCTCTCAATGTTTCGATTACATAGGGTGCTTAATGAATCCTACAACTTTGCCTGGAGTATTTGTAAGATTAGTCTATCAGCTTGCGTTATGATGCCACGGCAAAATCGAACACTGAGATTTCCAATGACGAATAAAGGATGACCCAACTGTCCTCGCTGTCATTCCCGCCGTTGACTCTGACTGCCAGGGTTCGCTGTTTCATACCTCTCTGTCCATAGTGAGTACGAGGCCAGCTGACGTCACAACGCTGGGTAGATAACAGTGAGAATAAGGTCATATTCCGTTAACGTTTTAGAGGTACCGCCGGATTGACATGTTTGAACTGCAGTAATATACATCGAAACCAAGACAGTGTCAGAGCCAAAAGGTAGAAAGCGCGATAGAAGCAGGTAGTTAGCAGGGTAACCACTGTAGACTCGAAGGTAGGGGTGGTGGTGTTGTAAGATTAATCTCTGAAGTCCCTATAGCTCAGTAGAAACGCCCTATTTTATAGGCGTCTCTAGTGCTTCGCATGTGTTTCGCTCTTTGTAAGCCATTCCTTCGCTGGTGCCTTTTAGGCACGTGACAGACAGGTATTCAGCTCTATAAGTGAGTGCAACCAGGTGAATAACATTCCAGGAGGCATTGTCCGCGCGATGCCGTAACACACGAGTGGTATATGTGTCATGTGGCGGTCGTCAGTGGACGCGCCTCGGAAACGGGCGAAGCAGGATACGAGAGTAGTCTGATAGCTTGGGGTTCTTTCCCTTGGTTGGGTCAAGCTAACCCTGGACGGCTTGCGGAATGTGGAGTTTGATGCCGTACTAAAGGCTTTTCAAGCCTCCTTGGCGGGCTAGGACTTGGGGGCTGCAAGAGGCAGTTAACAAAAACCAAAGCTTTGCAGTATCAAGCACTCATCGCCTGGGACCAATGCGCCTTCAAGAGTTTATCGGTGGAGTTGGTCGGTCGATAAGCGTTGGACTTCGGCGTCTCTGTTGAGATGGTAGCAATGGTCCATCGGCCAGGTCTAGGGTTGCATTGTCGTAACCACAAGCTGTTCACTCTACGCAAGGAATACGTAGGGATTTAGGAAATAGGGAAAACAATAGCGACTGACTTAATTTAAGTACCTTAGTAAGTCAATTCCCATGCGGTGCAACTTGGAAAGCTAAGCTAGAGACTCTGGAAGTTGCAACCTATTAAGCCTAAGTGCAGTCATGTTCTAAAGATCTCCGGGGGATTCGTACGCGACGTTCCATCCGGAAATGGGTGCCATGCACAAGGCCACGCCGGGAATCAGGCTCGCAGTGCACTCATCCTTGCCCGCCAACGAAGGGTTGACGTCGTACATGAGGTTGCCCTTGCAGATGTCATTCGCCTTGCAAATGTCATCGCAAGTGTCCGACTTGGTGACGACGTACCACTGCCCACAGTTTAGCGTCGTGCCCTCGGCCACCTCGGCGTCTTCCGGCGGCGCAAGGAGCACGAAGGTGGGCCCGTTTCCACTGCTTATCTTGCGTTTAATGCTTGAGGCCTCTGCAACAGAGCTTGTGTCGCCCAGAGCAGAGATGCAAATGGACTTGCCGTAGAAGTCAGTGGCCGTCTGGAGGTCGGTGCAGGCACGGTTGATCCACGAGTTGTAGAACTGCACGTCGTCCCAGCGAAGGCCCTGCGAAGTCTCTATGCTGAAGCAAGTATCGTCAGGCTGCACGTAGTACGTCTTGCACACCATTGGGAGGCAGAGCTTGAGGCCTGCAGGGACCTTGCGACAGTCGCCGATAGCTTCTTGGTTGCCCATGTACAGTAACGCGCCAGAGACGCCCGATGCCTTGGAAATGGAATCGCAGGTATCTCCCTCCTTGGTCGTGTAATACTTGCTGGTTAGGCAGAAGGCTGTCTTTACCTCTTCTTCTTTGAGAGGCGGCAGAATGTCTGTGGGCCCTGAGCCTCTGCATGTCTTGTAGACTAGCTCCAGCTCCTCCTTATAGTACTCATCGTATATAGAGTACTGCGAGGACTGCATCATGGCAAGACGCCGAAGATAGCAGGTGTGGCAGAGCTCTGCGCGAGGCAAATCCTCGCCCTCCTCGACGTCGGAGAACTCATCAATGATGTCTGGTAATCGTGGTCAGCGTCATCCCCCTTTTTGTAACCCTTCGATAACCTACCGTTGCAATATCTCTTCGTCTTGGGATCTTTGACGCACGTCTCATTCCAGCCGGCCCAGATGTTGCCGCCATACTGCGTGGCAATAGTGCCACTGGACCCGAAGCTTTTGCCCGCGCAGTCCTTGGAAACTGCGTCAAACCACTTGCGAAGCGACCCAGAGCAGGTTCCCGTGCAGATCTCATCGGTCAGAGTAACGTTTTCAAGCGAGCCTCGATAGCTCAACTGCATGAAGGAGCGTATATACGAATTGCAGGCGATATCAGTCGACAAGGCGCTGACGCAGGTGTCCCCAACATCGTAGTTGTCGAGATCGGCGGCTTCGTAAATGCGAAAGGCACCCACGCTGAGAAAAAGGCCAAAGGCAACAAGGTGTCTAAAAATAGCCATAGTGTGCTTCGTGATCATTTGCTAGCTGAATAGATGAAGTTTGAAGATTGCTGGTCGTCAGAAGTGGCGACCAAGATAGACCCTGATGAATCAACCTGCGACTGCGTATTCACAGACCTTCGGACAAATTCTGTATGGCCTGGTTCAACGCTGAACTTAATTTTATGTAGAGCATCAGGGAGTCCGTCGGATTGACACTCCCTCCGTGCTCATAGCTTCAGAATCCCTTGTCTTCGGCTATGTACCTGATGTTGCTCGACTTGGGCCCTTGACCGATATTTTCTTCTCGCTCATGTGCGTGCCACTGTGCTGCCGATGGCCGAGACCCCTTGCCATGCTGGAAATCACGATGTGATGAATACGAGGCCTTTTGCATGCACATGGTAGGTGCCAAGCCGGCTGAAAAGAAATTGCAAGGGCTCAGTATGTTTTTTCCCCTGCCTCGCGAGGTTTTTGCCCCAACCCATGGGCCTGATGTAATGCTGTGTTGGTTGTTAGTTTTAAGCCCGGCGACTCCATGAGGCTAGCAGGGGTTGATAACCCACGATCGAATGGGCATCGCACTAGTTGGTCACTATGAGCATTCGGCCATTCTTTTGCCCAGTACTGGGCCCAAAAATTGCACCCGGAGACCAAGGGTAGAGGTTTACTTTCAGCTGCTATCTACAGGCAAAGGGGCTGAGCGAGCCGGTCGGATGTTTGCCGGTCGGCCTTCTCCGGGAGCCCGAATGGGGAGACGGGTGGAGTACGGAGTAGGACCAACAGATCTGCACGAAACACAACCAACGATATCTGTCTTGCCTCAGAGTACAGCTATCTTTTCCCAGCGGTGAAGGTTCACCTCCAAGGAGCTTTTATTGCTTTCCAGGCGCCAGCTAAACTGCACTCGTTCGTTCAACCGAGCTTATAATTCCTTTCCAACCTGCTCTCTCTCATTCTCTGGCCCCTGTGTCTCTGATTCCTTGATATACTCCCTCTGGATTGGTATACCTCCTGGTCATTCATTCATTCTTTCTCCAAAGGACGTTGGCCTCGCACTGCCGCCAATATGCATTTGCGCATTTGGTTCCTTTGCCTGCTGCTGCTATGCCTTTGCGTAGCAGCCGCCGACGACGACGACGATACAACCTGCAGTGAGACCAAGCGCTGTAATACTGGATGTTGTAATAAGTCTGGGAACTGTGGCTTTGGCCCTGACTGTAAGCTTGCTATGTTGATGGCACGACAAGACCAGAGCTGACCCAGTTTAGATTGTGGAACAAACTGTCGTTCCGACTGTGGCAGAAAGTCAGAGTGCAACCCCGGCTTTGATGAAAAATGGGCTGAAAGAGACAAATGCCCTTTGAATGTCTGTTGCTCCAAGCACGGATACTGTGGCGTAAGCAAAGCTCTTGAACTGCCTTGCTGACGAAGAAGCGGCTAACATGCAGTAGACAACCAAGGACTTCTGCGGCTCAAAGAAGGTCAGGCGCCCGAGCTGCAATAAGGACAGCGGTATCCCCCGTGTGGTTGGCTACTTTGAGGGATGGGCGCGGACACGTCCCTGTGTGGCCTTCTGGCCTGAACAAATCCCTATCGGACTGTATACCCATATCAACTTTGCTTTTGCCACCATCAATCCTCTCACCTTTGTAGTTCAGGCGGTTGATGATGCCGACATCAAAACCTACAAGCGGCTTATGGCACTGAAGAAGAAGGACCCGGATCTGAAGATTTACCTCGCCATCGGCGGGTGGACCTTCAACGACCCGGGGGCGACGGCCACCACCTTCTCCGACCTTGCGGCTTCTGTGCCACGCCAAAAGATGTTCATGAGCTCGCTCATGTCTTTCATGAGCACTCATGGTTTTGATGGGCTTGACCTGGACTGGGAATACCCCCAAGCCAAGGATCGGTCCGGGCGGGATGTCGACTTTGCCAATTTCCCCAAGTTCATGACCTCACTGAAGAAGATGATGGATGCAGGCGATAAAGGACTTACCATTACCATCCCCGCGTCATACTGGCACCTTAAACATTTCGATATCAAAAAACTAGTGAGTTGACTACTCCTGAGTTATTGACGAAGTATATATAGGGGCGCGCTGACAATTTGGGTCTAGGAAAAATCAGTTGACTTCTTTAACATTATGTGAGTGGTGCACTGAAATTTTATTCTTAGAGTGAAAGAAAGGCTAACGACGTGGCTTGATAGGTCCTACGACTTGCATAGTGCCCGGGACCAAGAAGTAGAGTGGATAGCCCCCTACCTCAACGCCCACACCAACCTCACCGAGATTGAATTCGCTCTCGATCTGCTATGGCGCAATGACATTGAGTACAACAAGGTCGTGTTGGGCCTAGGCTTCTACGGGCGCGCGTTCACGGCTGCATCCTCGTCATGCATGAAGCCCGGGTGCCTGTTCAAGGGCCCGGGCGTTGCGGGCAAGTGTAGCCGGGAAAAGGGCATCTTGCTGAACTCGGAAATTGACGCTCTGACCAAGGAGCATAACGTCAAGCCTGAATTGCACAAGGAGGAGGCCGTCAAGATAGCCAAGTGGGGCGATCAATGGGTCTCGTTTGACGATGAGGAGACGCTCAAGCTGAAGAGCGAGTTTGCACAGTCGCGATGTCTCGGGGGTGTCATGGTGTGGGCCATCAGCCATGACACCAAGGACGCCAAGTACAATAAGGCTCTGGCCAAGGCGGTTGACCGCAAAGTCACAGGCGGCTCCATCGACGACGACGAAGAGCCGTTGAAGATGAACAATATCCCCAACGAGCAATGCCGCTGGACCAACTGCAAGGAGGACTGTCCCAAGGGCTGGGTCAACGTTGCTCGCTCGAACGGGGGCGCGCGCACCAAAAAGGACGAGAGGATGAGGGACGAGACGAGCTGCGGCAGCGATGGTCACCACAGCTTCTGCTGCCCGGGGACGGAGGAGCTGCCGACGTGCGGATGGTA
>JABSTB010000879.1:0-23733 GCA_013756995.1 Neonectria neomacrospora | reverse complement strand
GGCTGGGAGGGTGCCCCTACAGCCCTGGGGCGACGGGCAACGTGGCGACGGAGAACATGGTGTACTTTATGGAGACGTTGGGGATGGATACAGGCGTCAACCTGGATGCCATATCGGATATTGGAGCATGGATCACGCAGGAGCTGGGCAAGGGCAATGAGAGCACTGTAGGCAAAGCTGTGCTGGGAGCTCGAGCTCGAACTACTGCCAAGGCAGCTTGAGCTATACGGTCTGGGCCGGGTGGTGGCCATCGCATTCAGCATTGGAGCTTGAGGCAATAGCCGTCACAACCGCTGTAAAACCATTAAAAAAACACATGATAATTCAAAGCAGTTGAAGAAGAGCACAGTCCGATATATATCCGCTTCAGCTGTTGACTTCCATGTCGGCGAGTTGGCAGACCTAACGTTAAGTACTAGACGGATAGAGGGGTACGTTTAGTCATGTGATGTCACTCTAGGGAGGCAAGTAAGGTAAGGTAACGTATTCCGCACCGCCAGGTTTATCGGCCGTGCTCCTTGGGCCGGCGCAGGGCTCCACCTTGGTGAGGCAAGCTCAACCTCCTCCAACCTCATCCCAGCTTGAGGCACCCTCCCGTTCCCCATCACCGCCAGCTCCCTACTTCAACTCCCGTCCTCCAACCCGCCCTTCTCGCTGCCTCCGCATCTCGCCCGCCTCCCGCCTTGCCCTCCCCGTCTGCTCCTCTACCGCCATCATGGCAGACCCGCGCGAGTCGTCGTCGTACTCCGTCATCCCCAGGATTCGGTACAACACCGTCGGCGGCGTCAACGGCCCGCTCGTCATCCTGGAGAATGTGAGGCCGTCCCTGCCGCCAATCCTGCTGCCGTCGTGCCATGAACAGTCTAACAATTACAGGTCAAATTCCCCATGTTCAACGAGATCGTCACGCTCACTCTTCCCGATGGCACGGAGCGATCCGGTCAGGTCCTCGAAGCTCGAGGTTAGCGCCGTTCCCGGAGTCCCCCTTGTTCGGATGACTTGAGGCATACTAACCGCAAAGCATAGGTGATCGAGCGGTCGTTCAGGTATTCCCCCACGAGGCATCATATTGTCGACGGCGATTGACGAGTCCAATAGGTCTTCGAAGGCACCACCGGTATCGATGTGAAGAAGGTAGGCAGGCAATGAGGAGTACATAAGGAAGACCAATCCGGCTGAGACAGCGATAGACCCGAGTCGAGTTTACCGGTCAGAGCTTGAAGCTCGGTGTGTCCGAGGACATGCTTGGCCGTATTTTCGATGGTTCCGGACGAGCTATCGACAAGGGCCCCAAGGTCCTCGCGGAAGACTACCTCGACATCAACGGCAGCCCTATCAACCCTTACTCTCGTGTAAGCTTCCCCGCCTCATTGATTGGGGTTTCAATTCCCTCTGACGACCATAGGAATACCCCGAGGAGATGATCTCGACCGGAATCTCCGCCATCGACACGATGAACTCGATTGCCCGAGGACAGAAGATCCCCATCTTCTCCGCCGCCGGTCTGCCCCACAACGAAATCGCCGCCCAGATTTGTCGACAGGCTGGCTTGGTCCAGAAGCAGGGCATTACCAACAAGGGTGTCCACGATGGCCACGAGGAGAACTTCTCCATCGTCTTCGGTGCCATGGGTGTCAACTTGGAAACTGCCCGTTTCTTCACCCGTGATTTCGAGGAGAACGGCAGCTTGGAGCGTGTCACCCTCTTCCTCAACCTCGCCAACGATCCTACGTGCGTGCATCCAATCCGATCCATTCTTTTCTTTCGCATGACTGACCATCATCCAGCATCGAGCGTATAATTACTCCCCGTCTCGCCCTCACCACCGCAGAATACTACGCCTACCAGCTCGAGAAGCATGTCTTGGTTATTCTTACCGATCTTTCGGCTTACTGCGATGCTCTTCGAGAGGTTTCTGCCGCCCGAGAAGAAGTCCCTGGTCGACGTGGTTTCCCCGGTTACATGTACACGGATTTGTCCACCATCTACGAACGAGCAGGTCGTGTCGCGGGTCGCAACGGATCCATCACTCAGATCCCCATTCTGACCATGCCCAACGATGACATCACCCACCCGATTCCCGATTTGACTGGTTACATTACCGAGGGTCAGATCTTCATCGACCGTGCCCTGTACAACCGCGGTATCTACCCCCCCATCAACGTCTTGCCGTCGCTGTCCCGTCTCATGAAGTCTGCCATTGGTGAGGGCATGACCCGCAAGGATCACGGTGATGTGTCCAACCAGCTTTATGCCAAGTATGCCATCGGTCGTGATGCCGCCGCGATGAAGGCTGTCGTCGGTGAGGAGGCCTTATCGGGCGAGGACAAGCTGTCGTTGGAGTTCCTGGAGAAGTTTGAGCGCCAGTTCATCAGCCAGGGTCCCTACGAGTCGCGATCCATCTACGAGTCGCTGGATCTCGCATGGAGCCTGCTCCGAATCTACCCCAAGGAGTTGCTGAACCGTATCCCCGCCAAGGTGCTCAACGAGTTCTACCAGCGTGCTGCCAAGGAGTCCAAGGCCAAGGGCAAGGCGCGAGCAGACACCGAGGCCCGCGATCAGCAGCAACAGGAGGAGAACCTCATTGACGCGTAAATGGACAAGTTGTCGGCGTTGCGATAGAGATAGTATAATTTGAGCGCGCACCGAAGGAGGAACTGGTCGAGAAAGCACTGATTGTTTACATGTTGGAGGACTCATTGGTGATGGGGAGGAAGGGGCTAGGGACCAGCTGCAGCACAAGAGCGAAACCTTGGTGTGCACATAGGAGGCCAAGTTAATGCCATTGAATTCCCGTCAGAGAAAGGTTGCCGAAGCATGATATAGACGTTTAGTAGTTGATGTATATGTAGTCTACGTACTGAAGCTTAACAGCGTTCGGTCTTTGGAGATGGAGATCGCCTGCCGCCGACCAATGATGACGTTCCTATTGTTGAAAGCGGGTTTCACAGTGCGAAATGATCGGCACACACATCGCCGCCCAACTTTTGGGGTCCAGAGGAAACGCCGGCTTAGAAGCAAAGAAAAAAGGTCTATGAACGGATTCACAAAACATACAGCCACAATTTCCTGAACTAGACGACTAGAGGACTTAGATCGGACTATGGAGGAGGACAGGCTCCAGACCGATATAGGCCTCGCAGCCGATATCGAGGAAGCGCAGCTGATGGCTCAGGCGAGTCACGCCGCGGCCAGTGAGACTCAAGCGACGACGCAGAACGGAGAGACGCCAGTGAAGCAGCCCAAGAAGCGGTTTGTGGGAAGAAGGGCGGCTGCAGAGGCTGCGGCAAAGAATGGAGGCACTGCGGCCCCAGGAGAAAGCGGTGCGGTTCAGAGTACGTCTTCCTCGTATATCATGAGAGTGTAGGTGTGAAAGACACGCAGGCTCACATATATCCCCAGCGGCCAAGCCACGACGAGCACCTCGATTACTGAACCAGGTGCCAAAGGAGATCCTCGAAGATCCTAACCTCAAAGCTGCCATTGCCCTGCTGCCCGCCAACTACAGCTTCGAGATCCCCAAGACGATCCACCGCATTCGCACCTCAGGGGCCAAGAGGGTTGCCCTTCAGATGCCCGAGGGCCTGCTCCTTTTCGCTACTACCGTCTCCGATATCCTTACTCAGTTCTGTCCCGGCATCGAGACGCTCATCATGGGCGACGTCACATACGGCGCCTGCTGCATCGACGACTACACAGCGCGGGCTCTCGGCTGCGACCTGCTCGTGCACTACGCCCATAGTTGTCTCATTCCCGTCGACGTGACCAAGATCAAGACGCTCTACGTCTTCGTCGACATCAGTATCGACGCTTCGCATCTCCTGGCCTCGCTGGAGCGCAACTTTGCCAGCGGTAAGACCATCGCCGTCGTGGGTACCATCCAGTTCAACGCCACCATCCACGGCGTCCGGAGTAGCCTCGAACGCGCTGGCTTCCGGGTTCTCTCCCCGCAGATTGCGCCACTCAGCAAAGGCGAGATTCTGGGCTGCACATCACCACGTCTTAAAGACGACGACCAGGTCGACTTGATCCTGTACCTGGGCGACGGGCGCTTCCACCTTGAGAGCATCATGATCCACAACCCTTCCATCCCGGCCTACCGCTACGACCCGTACTCGCGGAAGCTCACGCGCGAGACGTACGGCCACGACGAGATGCAGTCGATCCGGCGCTCCGCCATCCGCACGGCCAAGACGGCGGGCAAGTGGGGGTTGATCCTGGGCGCGCTGGGCCGGCAGGGCAACCCTCACACGATGGGGCTTATCGAGCAGCGGCTACGGGAGCGCGGGATCCCGTTCGTTAACCTACTGCTGAGCGAGATCTTCCCCGGCAAGCTGGCGCTGATGGCCGACGTTGAGTGCTGGGTCCAGGTGGCGTGCCCGCGGTTGAGCATCGACTGGGGCTACGCCTTCTCGCGGCCGCTGCTGACGCCGTACGAGGCGCTAGTCGCCCTCGAGGTCAAGGAGGACTGGGGCAAGGGCGTGTATCCGATGGATTACTACGGAAAGGATGGGCTGGGGAGGACGAAGCCGGTTGATGTTGGCGTGTTGGGATGAGCACGTTTGTCCATATTGGAAAGCAAAAAGTAAAATGGATTGAGGAAATGAATATCACGATGAACCATCCAATGTGTTTTAAATAAAGGGCGGTGGTCCGCGGGCGTTTCAGCAGATTGTTGAAGAGCAGCCGCTTCCACCTTTATCTTACACGCGACCAGAGGCTGAAATGACTCCTTGCAGAGGAGCGAAAGAGCACCTCGGACAAAGCCAGGACTGTGCTACCATGTAAGAGGAATCCAAAGCGTGAAGGATCTCACCAACGCTTGCCCAGCGAGGTGAACCTCCGGGCACGTCAGAAGCACATGCCTACAGTGACGGACTGGTCTAATACCCTTTTCAAACGAAAAACGGTTGGCGTGTTCCGTATCCTAGAGCTGGGAGAGCTAGGGAAGGGGTTTTGGAAAAGTATATCAACATCCACCACCAGCTCCTCCAGTGCTGTCTCCAAAAGGAAACTCTAGGGCCAGTCGCCCCTTTGATGACGACGCCGTTAAGCGTCTTCAAAACGCTCCATCCCGGACGTAGAAGCCTAGCAGTAGAGTGGGTTGAGCAGTTGGCGGCGATTTGGTCGGTTTGGGTGCCGTGTCAAGTTGTCTGATACTTGCTCAAGATGCGCTGACAGTATTCACAGGCTCTGGCCGGTTTGAGAATATCAGCTTGTACTTGACGATCTCAACCACCTCCAGGTTTTCGCCTTGCTCTGTCACTTCACCGCCAGATCCTGTCGTCACCCGGTTCTCTCTGCGCTGCACGACGGCCATGGCCTTTGGCAGCTTCTTGACTTCGCCGTTCAGCCGCTGATGTTGCCCGATGTAGAGGTGGACTCGGTTCATCCATGCAGAGCCCATCGCATCCGGGACGTAGTCCGGAAAGTCAATCCTGCCAATTTCGAGGTTTTTCAATTCTTCGCCATCCGCGTCCTGGGGAAGATTGATTGTTCCTTGGAGCTCTACGAGAGCCAAGCCAGAGGGCGTTTGGATGAGTTGTGGAAGCGGGTTTGCCGACGGCGCCTTCTTGCTCGGAGGGTAGAGTTTAGTAGTAGACATTTTGAAAATCAAAGAAATTATAACCGAATCAAACGTGAGATTCCATCAGTCTGTTAACGGCCTCGTTAAAGAGAAATGCGTTCGTGTTCTTGATGTTGTTGAGCATGGATGAGTAAGGGAGCCGGATCAATAAGTGCCTACGAATCCGTGGTGCAGCAGACGGTACGTACTTCGAGAGGGAGCCCCGTGCGAAGAGTGTGACTGTTTCGCGCCTTGCACTGTACACAGGGCTTTGGCGTATTTTCTTTTTTTGTGTGGGGAAAGCGCGGTCTGAAGCGGGAAATCCTTTCACCGAACACTCAAGAAACCCCCATCGCTACGATTGGTCAGCTCAATTTCACCTCGTGGAGCAGCCCTAGCGACACACACTTTCTCCATTTCGCCCAAATTTTGTAACCTCCATCCACCATCACTAACTTCAAGCAGGCCAGGTCAAGTAAAGTTGCACCACCACAACTGGCAAGATGAAGGTATGTCAACCGTCCCAATCGATCCTCGCAGCATGCAACGCATCGCGGGCATTTAAACCGCCTTCTACGCGATCCTACATGCTGGTTTTCGCGATGCTGAACTCGCGTGAACTTTTGCTGACTCGTTTGCAAATAGTTGAACATTTCCTACCCTGCCAATGGCAGCCAGAAGCTCATCGACATTGAGGATGAGCGCAAGCTCCGTGTCTTCATGGAGAAGCGCGTACGTCGACCCCGAACTACCTCCCGCCACCGAAATCCGAATCGTTCGAACGAGCTAACATACGTGTTTTTCTACAGATGGGTGCTGAGGTCCCTGGTGACTCCATCGGCGATGAGTTCAAGGGCTACGTCTTCCGCATCACTGGCGGCAACGACAAGCAGGGTTTCCCCATGAAGCAGGGTGTCATGCACCCTACCCGTGTCCGTCTCCTCCTCGCCGACGGCCACTCTTGCTACCGCCCCCGCCGCACCGGTGAGCGCAAGCGCAAGTCTGTCCGTGGCTGCATCGTCGGCATGGACCTGTCTGTCCTTGCCCTCAGCGTTGTCAAGCAGGGCGATGCCGACATCCCCGGTCTCACCGATGTCGTCCACCCCAAGCGCCTCGGCCCCAAGCGCGCCACCAAGATCCGCAAGTTCTTTGGCCTCACCAAGGATGACGATGTATGTTTCTTCCTGCGCCCATACTCGATCATCGCCTACCCAGAACTGCAGTGGAGAAACTGCCAGTCTGGGTAGAGTGTGAGAGGACCCTATCTTTCGAGATAGCGGTACGAGTACTACAAACGAAACGTAAATACTAATCTTCCTGGCGAACCTAGGTCCGCAAGTACGTCATTCGACGAGAGGTCCAGCCCAAGGGTGAGGGCAAGTCTCCTTACACCAAGGCTCCCAAGATCCAGCGCCTGGTTACTCCCCAGCGCCTCCAGCACAAGCGCCACCGCGCTGCCCTCAAGCGTCGCCAGGCCGAGAAGGTCAAGGACGAGGCCGTAAGTCTTCCTCACTGCTACCGCGTTCTCCACCAAAGCATGGCTCTGACAATCTTACCTTATAGAACGAGTACGCCCAGGTCCTCGCCAAGCGCGTTGCCGAGGCCAAGACCCAGAAGGCCGATGCCCGCAAGCGACGAGCAAGCTCCATGCGCAAGTAAGGTTCTGGCGTTTAATGAAAAAAGGGGAATCATACCTTGGTCTTGTGGTTTGCATGCATTGGGAGTGGGGATTCTCGGGCTTGGTTTTAAGTCCAACACGGATGTATTAGAGGCATTTCGGAAAATGAACATGCATTGATGCACTCGTGCCATACGCCAGTCAAATTCGTCTGAGCTTTTATCTATATACCTATCTGCTTCAGCCGTGAATAGACCATGACATGATGATTCCAAGTTTCAAGTCTCGCCAACAATTCTAGGGATTTCGTTGGGTTTCCAAGGAGGTCGCTCCACGTCCCATTTTCTGCTTTCGCTCGCTCAGTTTCTGCTGTCCGTGCTTTGTCACTCGAGTCTCAAATCATGAGAAGAAATCCATGTGAATCCCTCATTTATTTCATTTCTAAGCGCAGCAAACTGTGATGTACACATGATGCTGAATATCCTTCGCCTCCTCCGAACCCTCCCGCCTTCCAGACCCATTAGCAAGGGAGACCTGCACTTCTCCCAAGCGTAGTCTAAGAGAAAGGAACGAGTGCCAGCAAGGAGCACGTCTAAAAGCAACCTAGAAAATGCTGCCCTACCAGTACCATCCATGCAACAAGAATAAAAGGCTGTAAAGGTGAAACCCGGGTCCCTTAGCCTTGCACCCCGCAACTCATCCATTGCCGTCTTTTCCTCCAACCATCCCATCTATCCCCCCTAATCAGCGCCAGCCATCAATGGTCATCGAAATTAAGCGAAGCCAAAATATTCGCTTCCTGCCGTGATAGCCTTCATGATTTGAGAGCGAAGAGCATCGTAGCTTTCATACTCAGGGAGGTCAAGTTCTACAGATCTGTTAGTTCACTGATAAGACGGTTAAGCAACGGGGAAAACTTACGGTTAAAGCAGGTGTGCGAAGAGGGTAGTCGGTCCTTGTTTCCATAGTCACGATGGATGTTGAAGCGATTGACACCGTTCATACCCTCCAGTTCCTTGAAGCCGTTGAGGGGGACCTTACTTGTCCCGGTGACGAATTGCAGCAGCTTGGCGCGTTCCTCCTTGTCAAATGATCGGAGTGCCCGCCAGAACCATTGGATCTGCTGCGACGACGGATTGTAGTTGTGGTATTCCGTGTTGCTCTTCCAATCGTCAACGTCGATATCAGGAAGACCCGAGATGAGCAGCTCCAGTTCCTGCTCATTGAAGATAGCTATTAACTCTGACGGAATGATCTCATGGAAGCCTCGAAGGAAGCTCTCCATCTGCTCCTTAACAGAAGAAAGCAGCTTGTGCTCTACCACAAGACGGACATAGTCGTGCTTGTTCTCTTCAGTCACCGCAATCTCTCGTCCGTTTTCAATCAAGTCAACCACGTTGGTCACGCCAAACTCATCATCCTCGACAGAGAAGGTCTCAGTGATGATGTCTGTGATGTCGTTGTCCAGCATCCAGCAAAGGGACTTGTAGTAGTCGGGATCAAATGATTCCATGTCCTTGACGGAGACCGACTTTCCAAGGATGCGCTTGTAGACGGCACGGCTAAAGTAGCAGTCGAGAAGCCGACCCTCGTATAGGGCCTTGCCGATGATACGCCCAATAAACTTGAAGAACATCAAATGCTCATCGTTGATACCGCTGAGCTTGTTTGGGTGGAAAGTAGTACGATCCGAGGAAACAGGTGTGAACAGGACATAGTTGGCGTCAAACATTTGTCGAGAGAGAACCTGGAACCACTCGCGGGTAACACCACCAGCATCAACACCTTCCTCGCCATGGAATCGAATGTTGAGCTTTCCGAACTTCATCTCATCTCCCGACTTGAAGTACAGCGACTTGAAGGAGTCGTGGAAGACATGCTCACGACGAACGGAGAGTTGAAGTGGTGCGTACGAGGGGCGGCTTTGGCTGTTGCCTGATCGTGAGTGGACGCTTCGGTTGAAGTAGTTGCGCTTGTTGTCAAACTCAAGGACCTTGGGGTTCTTAACCAGCAATGCAAAGGTACCCGACATCAGTTTGGGGTTGTTTCGCACAAGCTCGTTGAGAATACGCCGGTGTTCCTCGGTGAAGTTGAAGAAGAGGCTTGCCGTGCGCGATTCAGGAGCAGGACTTGAAATAACCATCTCCTTGCTCTGGGTAGGGTCATCGCCCGTTGTTGTGTTCTTGCAAACCACCATCATTGACTCGATAAGGGGAAGAAGGATGGTTGCCACGTTGAGCATGTTTTCTCGCTTTCGGATAGCGCTCAGGCAAGCACTCAGCTTCTCCCACATGGCCGAAAAGGTCGAGTTGTGGTACAGCGATGTAACTAAATCTGCTCTCTCATCCTTGTTTTTGTCTGACTCAGACTCTTCCGTCTTCTTTTTGTTGTCGAACAGATGGTCCAGAGCTGTCAGGACGCGGAGAAGTTTGTTCTGCTCAGATGCTCCTGGAGAAAATTTTGCCAGAGCAACGCCTTGAATCTCCGTCCCCGATGACGCCTTTTCGATGTGAGGTAGGAGGTCATCCAAGTCAGACACGATGTTTTCGCTCAGAAGGCGTGCCTGATGAACGAGCTCTTGTCCGAAGATAGCCTTGGCTCCAGGAATAGCAGAGAGGTTCTTTATCGTGGAGATGGTGTTCTGGAAGGTCTTGGAGCTGCACTCTCGAGCCACGAAGATTCTCACCGCCAGAGTGAGATTCTGAGCAGGAATAACTGGTGGCTGCAGTTGACGTACTTTCTTCTGTGCAGAATCCTTCTTCTCTTCCGCTTTGGCATTTTCGTCGCCGCCTGCATTCTCTGATGGCTCGGCTTCGGCAGGGTTCGACTCGTTAGTGTTGGCAGCCAATGCGGAGTTGGTGGCGTCGGGCTGATCAGCAGAAGCTTCGGTTGTCTTGGTCTCCTCCTCTTCATCGGCCTCCTTGCGGCGTCGTTCGAGATTTTGAAGAGGCAGGGTGACACGGTTCAACAAGTCCGCAAGGTGAGTCATAACCACTGAGCTTTCCATAACCAAGTCACGGTCAAGCAGAGACAGCAGCGAGTTGATTGCATATTTGTGGGCCTTGGAGTCCTTGCCCTTCCCTTTGCGACCGAGTGAACGCTTAAGAGTTGAGCCAACGATCTCATGCTCGGTTAAGAACAGCCAAGGGATATGCGGATTCTTCGTGCTCAGATCCACCAGAAGGTCCAGACACTGCTGGACAATCAGGAGCGGCGAGGTTTCCGAGTTTGTCTGTGGTGTGTTTCCAGGGGTCGTCAAAGTCGTTAGGCTCCTCTTGAGAGTCTGTGGGGTCTTCTGATCTGCTTCCCGATCCTTGTCCTTGGGCCTTCTAGCCTTCAGTGAGAGCTGACCGAAGCTTCGCTCGACAGCACTCATGTCAGTGCTGCCATCTTGAAGGATCTGGAGAAGTGTGCTGATAACCTCAAGGCGGTTTTGTCGGTTCTCGCAAACATCTGCAAAGACACTGAACAAGTAGTTCCGGATAGATCCTTGCTGGGCAATGAACATCAAGCGCAATAACGTCGCGACACCAGCCTTATCGAGCATCTGAACAACCGTTCGACGCTGAACCTTGTTCCCAGCTGCCTGGCCTGGTGGTCCAGGTGGAGGCACTCGGGTGACACCTGGCGGGCTTCGCCCTGTAATGACAGAGTGGTTGTGTTGCGTCAGAGCTCGAGCCTGGGCTGCCATCTCGGGTGGGAGTTGGTCCATAATGTCCTCGCCCTGGTCCATGAGGACTTGTTCCCGAAGTGCTGGAGGGAAGGTCAGGAGAATACTTGCCGTATCCATGTCTGGTTCAACCGGATTTTGACCCCCTGTAGGCGCCGCTTGGCGACCCTGGTCTTCGCGAGCCCGGCGGCGCTGCTCTTGACGTTCCTGCTGGGCAATTTCCAGACGCAATTCCTCTGGAAGAGCATCAAGGAATTCTTGGAAAACCTCGGTTGATTCACCGGTCGTAGCCTCTTCTCGTGCCTGGGATCTCCTCGTGCTGACTGTTTGAGCGATGACCTCTTCCCTGAATTCTTCAGGTAAGGCAGCGAGGTAGTCAGGGTCAATGCCTAACTCGGTCACGTCGACTTCCTCGCCTCTGATCATGGTCATAACACGGGGTTCATCAGGTGCTGGCACGATCTCGACCTGGTTATCTGGATGCTCTGGGCGAGACCGTGTCTGTTCGACACCTTCCATAGCAGTGCTGTCATCCTGGATCTCAGCAGATCCACTTTGAGCGTTGTTAGCGGCAGCCTCCGAAGCAGCTCTCTCTGCCGCCTCGCGTTCTTCGGCTTCTTTCTTCTCTTTCTGCGCCTTCTCTTCGGCTTCCTTAGCCTCTCGGACCAAACGCTGCTCTTCCTCGAGCTTCTTGCGTTCTTCCTGGATGCGCTTTTGGGTCTCAGCTTCCTCTGCCTTAACCTTCTTTTCGAGTTCAATGGCGGCTGGGGTAAGCTTGATCATGATAGCGTTGTAGAGCTTTGAGGCCTCGGCAGGATGGGCCGGCCCGAAGATCATTCGCGCCTCTTCTTGATAACGTTCCATGGTAGACTCGATGGAGAACGCAACTGCATGTTGGGGTTCTTGTGCTGGTCCGTCTCGTCTTTGCTCGCTCCTAGACCCTCGAATGGGGCCAAAATCTCTTGCTTCACGGGTGGTGCCTCCAGGACCAGTGATCTGTAAGTGGAAAGCATGTTGACCGTTCCGACCCATGATAGGAAGAAACTCCATCAGCTCTCCGAGGAATCCCATAGGCCCGTCGACGGCATGTCGGCCACCTGGACCAAAGATGCCCTCAGGCAGTCTCAGTCCAATCGAATGAGAGTGACCAGGCCGCTGTGAGCCTTCACGACCTTGGTCCGTACGTCGAAGAAGCGGGTTTGCACCATCATCGGAGTTGGACTGAGGTGCACCAGTACGATGCGTTCGCGAGAAGTAGCTACGGAAGTCTTGAAAAAAAGATTAGTATAAGAAACAAATGAGTAGCAGAATAGAGCTTACCGCCGATACTGTCCCGACTAGACCCTACCATGAAACCTGGAGGGAAGGGACTACGGTTATCAACTCTAGTAAGCAACCGTCTCCTGTTTTGGTTCTCCATCATGAACAATTGACGATGGCGTTCATCGGCCTCAGGGTGGACCTCGTCCCATCCAAGAATCGGCATTGATGGGGGTTGCTCGTCAACTGCTGTCATGTTAACAAGTGTTCATTGGGGCTTGGGGCTGATAGTGCTCTTACGAGGGTAATCATCGTCGTAGATGTATTCTTCATCCTCCACATCTTCGTCATCTTCCTCGTCATCTAGTCACTGTTAGCACTAGCGATTCAATTGAAGACGGTCGAGGTAAAGACATACCATCCTCATGGCCTTCATCAAGATAGTGGTCATCCAGCCCATCCAACAAGTCTGGGTCATAACCACCATCGTCTCCCATCATAGCCCGAGCCATGCCACCAATGAGATCACCAGGACCGATCTCAAGTCGTTGGTCGTGGATATCTGCGTCGTAGTCAAGGTCGTCTTCATCGGGCTCTTCGTCATTTTCGTCGTGGCTTGCACTTTCCCAACCAGAATTTCCATCATCATCGATCGGGTTGCCATCTTCATCAACGATCTCAACTTCATCTTCCACGTCCTCCATGTCCTCAGAGTCGACTTCATCGTCATCGTCATCATCCTCACTGTCTTCCTCGTCATCATCTTCGTCCATAATGACCTCGACGACGCCAGGTTCACCGTGGAGGCCTTCAATCTCGCCCATCTGGCTAAGCTCCTCGTCTTCGTCGCTGATGTTATCTTCAGCATCCTCAGACATGTCATCTTCTCCGTAGTCCATCTCATCGTCGTCGTATTCATCGCCATACATGTCCTCGTCATCGTCGTCCTCGTCTTCATCGGAATCGTCATCGTCACCTCGTGGCTCAAGCATGCCAAGAGCAGAATTTCGATACAAGTCAGGGGTTTCTTCCCGATCATCGTCTAAATCAGAAAGAGAGGAAGTAGAAGCGATGTCGTCGTCGCCATGATCAGAAAGACCGTCAGAGGGCAGAATGTTGGAGTGGCTCAATTCCTTTGCAGTCTCAGTCAGGACCCGGAGGACACGCAGGATGTACTTAATAGCGCGTTTCACGCCGGGGTAGTTGAGGTTGATTTCCGCGATAGAAGTCGTTAGTTTGTCAAGATAGCCCTTCTCATACATCAGTCGACGTAACTGTGCATGCGAGCGAGCTTGGATGCTATCGGAAGCTCTGCCATTGGTGCTCTGGTCCTTGTCTCTCTCGCCAACCATGTAGTTCATTAGCTCAGCCAGGCATTGCATCCGGGAATATCGAATCTCAAGCGGCTCATCCGAGGTTGGTGCCCTCTCATAGGCCTTCAGCATCGTGTCGAGGACGAATTTGCGCACAAATAGTAGATCTGGTTCATCGTCGTATGCAAACTTGTCCTTTCCGCGGTCGAGGGCCTTTTCGCTGGTCTTTGCAACCAAAGCAACCAAAACCTTTTGCGCCTGAGCAGACGTTGCTGCCTTTTTCTTTGAGGCAATGCTGTCCACCGTTCCACTTAGGTTGCCCTGGCACAGCAAATCGTAGATCAAGTAGTTCAGAACACTAGATCGAGGCTTAATCGGGGTGCTTGTTGTCAGAGGAGCGCTGCGCTTGAAATTGATGAACTCCATCTTCGTCCTGTTGTAGCTCTGGAGGAGTTCGGCCAGACAGTTCAGCAGAAAGCACCTGTAGACAAAGATGGGGTGTTCCTCGGCTTTGAAGACGGGCTTGGTGGGCTTTTTGTCCTTTGCGTCCGTCGCAGTGCTCTCCTTCGAAGCTAAAGGTTGGGCCTCGGGTGTCGCCTGCGTATCTGCCTTGGAGTCCTTGTCCGTGGTCGGAACTTCCTTGTCATCTACCTCGCGGTAGTTCACCAGTTCACAAAGAAGGAAGTGGATCACACCGTCTGGGTTCTCGACCACAGGTCGCTTACTCTCGTGGTGCGGTTTGGGTGCATCGGTCATTTCTTTGTCCAGTGGCTCGGTCGATGGCTTGATGTCTTCAACCGCAGAGTCTTGGGCGTCTTGTCCTGGTTCCCCGACCTTGTCGGTGTCCTGCTCGCTGCTCTGCTCCTTCAAAACCAGAGGCTGGGAGCGAGAGCCGTCGCCTGATTGGGAGGTCCATCTCGCAAATCTGAGCATTTCATTGCTAACGTCCACAAACAAGTCAGGGGCCCGAAGAGCGATTGGTGCCATTGTCCGGAGATAGTTGGAGACGTCGGAATGGCCACGCTGGTTGCGCTGAAGACTCGGGAAACTAGCCTTGATCTCGGCACGCATGATTTGCTTGATGATTTCCTCGTCTTCCACAATATGTCGGAGGATAGTCATGATGTGTGCCAACAGCTTCGTTTGCTTAAAGCGTTCTGAGCCTGAGCCCGACAGCTGTTTCGCCATAAGAAATAGCCGTTGCAGGTTCTTTTTGTCGCCAACCAGCTTGGCTAATCGCCGGTTTCGTGTCAAAATCACCAGCACCCTCAATGCTGAGACAGCCAGCGTCTCTTCCCTTCCTACTCGTGGAAGTAATTCAATGAGAGATTCGAGTATGTCGACACGTCGCGCGTCATCAACCAGTGGTTCGCGCATCTCAACCACAGGGTCTGCCAAAGGCTCATCCAAAGACTTTGGTGCTTTCCACTGAGCAGCAATGGGTCGCTCGTCGTGACAGAGGAGAGTCTCCACAACCAAGAAAATATATGGAATCCAAGGGGGCATCTCCTCGGCGGGTGTGGATGGCGAAGTCTTCAGGAAACCCACATACTCATCAATCCTCTCCCTGAGTATTTCAGTGTTGCTTTCGAAAAAGCTCTCATCCTGGAGAAGCAGCGCGAGTAGGTGAGCATATGCAGCGATACACTTCCCGTTCCGCTTCTTCTCCTCCTCGTCCAGTGCCAATGAGGAGAGGGCAAATGTCAAAGTTGAGCCAACTTCCTCGTGCGCGTCACTGTTCTGTTGCCGGAGAATCATGACCTGGATGAGCTCGGAAATCTCAATGGCGGATTCAGGATGGGCTCGAATCACATCAAGGCACCTGTCAATCATGTTCTCTCGCAATTTCTCACGGTAATTGTCCACATCCTCCTTCCGAGCCACGAGGTGGGTTTCTGGGGTCTGGTCGGAAGTGGGCTCCGTGGTGTTCGCAACAGAGGCATCAACAGTTTGAGACTCATTGGTCATGCTGGGGGTCTCACGATTCTCATCGGTAGCTTGAGATGAGCGGTCGATGATCTCGCCCAGGGCCTCTCCTAGGAACCTGTCTGCAAGATCAGGGGTGGCGAGTTCTAGAGGACCATCCAAAGACATACGGTCTGGCTCGGACGTGCTCGGTCGGTTCGACTGTTCGGCGTCATTCGAGGTGCTGCTAGTCTCTTTCAAGGCCGATGTATCAGAGTCTTCTGATGGAATAGGATTTCGGGGCCCAGCAAGCCCGGCCTTATGAGATGTGCAATAATCCCGTGCATTGGCTACATTTCCATTGGCTCTGTAGACTGCTTCATGGACCAAATCTGCTTCGAAACCTTTATTCAAGAGATCCTCGACGACGGCCCGATGGGAATGCCAATCGAAGCGCACATCCGTGTATTTGAACAGCTGGTACGGGGCTCTCTCTCTAGGAGCTGTCTGAGGCTCATGGTCACCTGCAGCTATCACCTTCAGAATGTCGAGCAATCGAATCACAGTCTGGTGAGGGACCTTTTCCACAAAGTCGGAATCCCACAACTGGGTGATTTCAGGTAGGATGGCCGCTCGGAACTCGACGACAAGTTGTTGGTAGAAGTGAGGCGTTTGAGACCTGTCTCCAGTACGAGGCTGCAAGGTGAAATGGTTGCTAGTCTCCGAAAGATATTTCCCATTGACGAGAGTCAGATACAAATCCAGGATCTTCTTGAGTCCAAATGCAGCGACCTTGGACTTGGAAGACTCGTCAGAGGCCGCATCTGGACCCTCAAGGACTGCCTGAGAGAAAACCTTGAGCATCGAGTTCAGTACATTCATACCACCCTCTTCCTTGAACGCAAGAAGAACAGGCATAATAATCTGGACATTCGAGCGATCGTTGGAGCGAGTAGTGGGGTGGTCGATCAACATCTCCGTAATCGTGTGGAGCATGATGATCCAGAAATGGAAGTCTTTCGATGTTGGGTTGGGATTCGCGACAGATGGCCTGAGTTGGCTTAAAACGGTATCGGCAAGAGCCCTGGCGATTTCCAGGTGGCGAGGTCTAGGATAAGGGTCCCGAGGATCTCGCTCGCGGCGAGGCAGCAATGCCTTTCCAAGCGTCTGGAATAGAGGAAATGTTGTCGGAATCATCGGGTGAAGGAGAACTCGAAGTGTTTCGTAATTCTGGAACCGGGGACTCGCCTGTTCCTCCTCTGTTGGGCGGGTCGGACCCGGCTCATCTGCTCCGCTCTTAGACTGCCAATTTCCTGCACTATCCAGCATGTCTGGCAATGAGGCACTGTCATCGCCAACCGGCTCGGGGTTGCTAATACCTGAAGTGCCTTCAGTCAATGGAGCATGGCGTCTAAACGACCAGTGTTGAGGAACAACGGTAAGTTCACCCGCCTCTTCTGCAAGTACACCACGCAACAATGGGCCAATAGACTTGACCAGACCAAGGTAGTAGTCGTAAACGTTGATCGGGTATAACTGCAGAGAGTTGGACCTGGACGTAGCAAAGCAGTCGGAGACGATTTTGATGAACGTCTGCGAGTTTAGGAGGGCCTTGATGATTTTTGTGCCGTTCTTGGTAACTTCAGAGAGGTCCTGCTCGTTAGAGACCAAGCTTGGGTCTGCAGCTAGAATAGGCGCAAAGTAGGGCGGCAGGGCATCTGTTTTCGTTGCCAAGGGATGTAGAGTATCGACAGCAGTCTGAGCGCGTCGAAGGAGAGAGGGTAATCCGCGGATTGGAGAATGTTCAACAAGTTGTGAAACCACCTGGCTGATAATCCTCGAGGCGAGCGAGTCGCCAAACCCAGTCTCAAGGCTGGGAGACTCGCAAATGTCAAGCAACAGCTCGAGACCTCCGCCCTGCACGAAGTTTGTCTTCAAGATGGAATTCGACATGTAGGAGCTCAAGAAGCTACCGAGAGCAAAGATATAAGGGATTATCGAGTTCTTGGGTGAGTCTGTGGGGTTGTCGTCACGGCTTTCAGCTGGTGCTGAGATCAGAGCATCAGACATGTCAACATCTGTATCTTCGGGGACAATAGGCCCCTTGCCCTTGTCAGATGGCTTTTCGCCAGCGTTCTCAACAACAGACTTAGACTTGTCATCAGATTCGACGAGCAGCAGCTTCGCACCCCAGTTCGCAGTTCTTGCCTTTTCGATACCGAGGAAACGAACTCGGGCAACCAAGTCGATGACTGCATTTGAGATTGATGTCCGCAAGGATGGGTGGTGGCGGGCAAGCTCGTCGAAACTGGCGCCGACATTGTTAGCCAACTCGGCGTCCATCTCCATGCATCGAACATGTGTAGGGCTTTCGAAAATCTCCAGAAAGCTGTCGAAAGCTCTTGAAGCGACAACCATCCTCATTCCCACGCTGTTCAAGGATATTGAGTTGAGTACTTGGGGGACCACCGTGATGGCGTCGGTAGAAGGAAGAATTCCCGAACCCAACGTCTCAAGAGACCTTCCTTGAAGGGATTCCTCGGTTGGGGGGTGTGGTCGAGGATCCTGGTCGAGGACGGATGGGGTAGCGCCGTCCTGGGTATCAGAACCATCTCCATCTCGGTCGGTCGCCTTCTGCTCTTCGACAACCTCTTTGGAAAGGGGCCGACCAGTGATGGCCTCCAGATAGGTCCTGATCATCCCCGATTCGGAGATGGCTGCAAAGCTTGTGGGGTCGTTGTTGATGAAATCACTGAGGATTGTGACAGTATTCGTCCAAACCACAGAGCCAAAACCCTTCTTGTCCTCGATGATGTCCCGCAAGCTTGCTAAGAGATCAGATTTGTCGGCCAGGTTGCGAAGGAGGCGATCTGTATTGCCGCCGTAGCTGTACGAATTGGACATGATGTGGTGGACAAACTTGAGCAGCCACTTCAGTGTTTGCTGCTGGTAGTACGGTATGTCATAGTCAACAGCTCCAGATTGTTGTCCTTGTGTTATGCCTTGCCCTAGTTTCTGGAGAGTTTGAGCCTCGTTGACCGTGTCCACAACCAACTGGGCCACGGCATCCAAGCCCTTAGCATTGAAAAAGGCTGTGAAGGCATTCTGGTAGGTCCAAATAAGACCATCGAGGAAAGCAAGAACCATGGAATGGTTACGCTGTGCCACGGCTGAGCGGATGTTGAGAATCTCAACAAGAATCTCCATGAGACCTGCAGAAACCATTTCGCTGCCGACGCGGGTTGCCATTGATAAGTGGAGAGTGAGAGAGAACAAGTTGTTTCGCCATTCATCTGTCTCGGTGACTTGGTCACCCTTGTCACTATCGTTGTCCTCCTTCATACCGGCAACCGCTTTCCGGATGACGTAGAGCAAGATTCCATGGTTGACATTTGCGTTGAGAGCAGATAAAACATCCTGGCATCTGGCGTGGAAGTTTGAGATTGCCTCGAGTAAAGCAAGGGCAACTGCTTGCAACCACATGGGAATGTCGACCTTGCCATCACTTGAGGGATGTATCAATTCAGCGAGTTGGTACACTAGCTGAAATCTGCGGGTCTCGTCTGCATCCTGACGAAGAACCTTTTCAATGAAGTTCGACTCAGTGTGGATATAGGCCAGGTTGGTAATTGCCAGTAAGCGGACAGCCAGCAACTGTTGTCGAGCTTCCCGTGAACCCATCAGAACCTTGGCCGCTCTGAGTCGGTGAAAGGCCTCATATTTGGACGCTGGCGGCAAGTCCGCGGGGCATCTTGAAATCAGATCATACACAGACTTCGAGGCAACGACCGACTGAGGCAGCTCAAACGTCTTAGGTCCTGGAGCTGCAGATTCATCCGTAATCCCGGGTGTGCGGGGCCCAAGAGGAGACGAATCGTCTGCAAAGTGGTTCCGCGATTTGGGCGTCTGGTGCTGATGGGACGACATCGTAGAGCTGCGTCTGAGTGGCGTCGGGGTGGATGGGGCTGATGTCCGGCCGTGGTCGATGGGAGCCGCAGATTCCTGGGCCACTGCCTGGGGGTAATAGCCAACCTTCACGTCACCCCAACTGTTCCATTGCTTCTCTTCGGACGAGGCGAGGGTAACGAGGTCGTTGGCATGCATCGAGGTGACTGTCTTGGCACTGGCACCTTGTGCTCTTTCCTTCCCTTTGGCGGAACCGGGGGTGTGAGAGGGCACGGGGTCTGACAGACTGACGATGGGAGTTTTGACGAATGGCAAGGCCAGTTGCTGGACGCGGTCAAGGTCGATGTTGTAGTGGTTCGCGAGCAATGCGGTGCTGATCTGTCTAGAAGCGTTTCCGATACGCTTGACGGATGCTTGGTATCTTTGGGCCAGCTCAGAACCAACCTCGAGGGTGGCGATGAGAACGGACAATGAGGTAGTATGGAGAAGATCGTTCAGGTGAGCGCTGCTAGCATAAATGCTTCTGTTCCCACAGTGCTCAAGTAGCATGCGAGTGAATCTGAGAACCAGTTCGATGAGCTGTCTATCTCCATCGACCGGAAACCCGTGGTCCTCCAGCTCCTTCATGGACCACTGTCTCTCGCTACTGAACACTCCCTCCTTGGTCTGGTTGAGAAGGACATCGCATCCAAAGTCGCGAGATTGAGGGCCCTCATTCAGTTTGTATATCGTACAAAAGTGCTCGAGGAGACTGTCGAACCGGTTCAACAGCGGTATCCAGTGGTAGAGATCGCCTCGTCCGAACGGCCATCGTGATGGAAAGCTGGCGAGGTGCTGTGGTAAGAGAGGCAGAGGGGTTGAGGAAGCGGATTCGACGTAGCTCTTCAGCCAAGGAGACTAGCAAGGTTGTTAGCAACTTTGGTTCAACGTAAGAAAGCAGGATACAAGGGCTTACCAAGGTCTCCTTGTGCTTCTGCTGCATCGGCTTGGTAATCTTCCCCATCGTGAAGGTGAAAGCGGCGGAGCCGCAAAAAACAAGTGAGCTCCCCCTCCACTACGACCGGGTTAACTGACCCGCCACAGCGACAGTTTTGCTCTGCGAGGCGCAATGTGGTCCTAGACAGCTCCTAGTATCGGGGAGGTTGTTGGGCTTGTGCCGGGATGATATGCTTGACGCTTGCCGAAGATCGGTCGGTCAGGCTCGGCGGGGTTGCAGTTGGAAGTTTTGGCGGCTGCGGGTCGTCCAAGCGTCACCGGTGGCCCGGATCAGACTATCGAGAAAAATAACAGTGCTTCTAGCTGAGAACACTGTTCTGGTGACGGTGTGATGGAGAAGGCGCGGTCGCGGTCACTGGGAGAGTCGTTGGCGGCCGATAAAGCTTGATTAGCAGTCCAAGGTCGAGTGCAGGTCGGCCTCTGGAACAGCTTTGCAACGGGCGGAATCGGACCGGCTCGAGGGGAAATCAGCTTGGCCCACCTCGCAGGTAGACAGCTATTGTGTGAAAACGAGACGATCTCCCGGATGAAGAGAAGAACGGTTGGCGAGAATGTGGAGAGAAGGTGAAGAAGTGGGAAAAGGCGTATGCCAAATCGTCAGGTTGAGAAGTGCAGGTGGGCCTTTGCGTAATAGGTGTACCCGTGTAGGTGGAAGCTGCTAGGGTGAATAGGAAGTACCTTCGGTGCAAGGCTTAGGCTACATGGTACAACCTAGAGGCACGGCCTAATCAGGTCGCCGAAGGGCCGGATTATCTTTTCGGCTGCTGGCCTGCAGCTAAGTACACAGTACCTACAGCCTGGTCCTGGGCGTGACGCTGGACCACTCAAGTTCCCCAGACAAAGCTTTCTGGTCATTGTTAAGGCTCCAAGGTCTTCGTGTTAGCTCTGGTTGCATCAGACCTTTAGACTAGGTGGTGTGATTATCCAAACGTTCGTTGCTGCTTGTCAGCTCTTGACCGGCCTGGCTGGGCGTTGAGTGTACGAGGTGGCTGTGCTTCTATTGGTGACGCTCGGTACTAGGTGCGTGAGCTTCGTTTCCAAGCCACGCTTGTTTCAACCTCTTGCGCGGGGTTGTTTAGCTTATTTGTTTACCTCATGTCATCTGCGGTGTTGAGTGTCCCTGTCCCCAAGTCTGATCCATGCTCTGAACATGAGCAAAGATAAAGCTGCAGAGTGCATGTTTGTTTGTCACCGACCCTGCAGTCGCCATTTGTCATGAAAGTCAATAATACCCAACACGTTTTTATCATGATATCCTCCTGATTCTATGTTTTTCCATTTTCCCATCTGTGAGTAGGTCCAGCCAATGGAAATTTACCAGGAAGCTCACATGGCGAATTTCCTGTCATACTGGGGATCTTCTGTGCGATCGTTTTTCTTTTTCCTTTCCGCAACAAGTACCACCGAGATTTTCGTTTGAACTTGGGATCGTATTTCTCTTGCAGATTGAAGGGAAATCTGTTCAACTCAGAGGCTTATAAACATGAGGTCCCGGTGAGATGAGTGTCAATCGTTCCGTGTTTTTGAATTTGTATAGGGTAGCGAAAATGACAAATGTGGATTAGTTCGTCCCTCAAGCTGTAGAAAATAGACTACTATGCTTTGTGTGCTTGTCGATGCTTCCATAGAACCATGTATTTGTTTACGGTAACTTTTATGCTGGCACCCGCATTGCTCATTTACCCATCATTTTCTGAGTAGTTGGTGAGTATTGGAGACAACGGAGTGACACAAGACCCCGCGTATTTTGACAAGCTGGATTGATCGGGGCGAGGACAGATTCACAATTTAGTACTTCACCCCACTAACACCTGGCATGCTGATACGCGTTACGTCATACACAACACGACTCGACAAATTTACAATTGGTGCTCGGGTTGGCTAGTTTTCTGCTTTCTTGGGGCAACAGCCCTTTCGGAGCCCGCCCGGGATTTAGCACGGGGCTTGGAGGCGTCACCAAAGCCGCCCCTGCGTTAGTGCAGTCACGGAGCGCCTGGAGGAAGGCCCTCAGCCTCAACAACAGCCGCGTGGACCACTTTAATATAGGCACGAATAGAGAGTCGCAGACAAAGACATGGATGGGAATTGGGGAGGTCGCTTAAAGGTAAGGGAGACTGTGAGAGCGGCAACAGTGACAAGGGATAATGCCTTGGCGACACAAATACCTTGTGCATTTGTGATGAAGGTCACCTGAACAAGCAGGACACTCAGGATGGATGTGCCTAGGAGCAGACAGGATTACGGAGTAGTCTACGTGGTAGGCCGCCATAGTGAAACAGGCAGTTGGGGGCACACGATTGACAGGCAGTGTCTTAGGCTCCATGCCTGTGCAGGCCTGGACGGACTCTGAAACAGGCCTTGGAAAGTGACTCCCAAACTCCCAGGCATGTTGGTAGCCCTGGACGCTTCTTTCCCTGGGTTGCCAGTCCTTGCCAATCCAAGGCTTGTGCAGGCTTGCCCTGGCTCGTGTTGGGCGACGGCGAGAGTGGTGAATTGGGAATCGGTGCAGCGTGCGCTGCGGTGGCTGTCGAGTGTCAAGCCAATATCGCTAGATTCGTTGGATTCGCTGGAATTGCAGGCCAGGGGATCTGGACAGGCATTGTTCCAACCTCCGGACCGCTTTCGGCAGCGGCTGGAACGCAAGCAATCGTACCCGGACATCGACACCGCCAGATGCCGTATTCATTCGAGGCCTAGGTAGGTTGGTGCGCATGTACGAGGTGAGGTGCTTAGAAGAGAGCGAGAGTCGCATGATGGCATGGCCGGGTGGATGGATCCACGGATGCCATCTTTGATGCGTGTCAACACAATCAGATGTCAGCAGAGTGAGCGACAGTGATGCAAGGAGAGGTGTTGCATGAAGTGCTGTTTTCGAGACCATGCCTTCCCTCCATAGAGCTGCTTATCAGACTTCCAGGGAGCAGCTGGCGTCTACGTTTGCTCCGCGCGATCCCTCCGCGTACTCTGGCTCGTTCTACCCCAAAGCAGCTGAAGGAACGCATGATCTTTCCGATTGAACTGCTGGAATTTGATGAACCACCTCTTACTACGGGCTTGATGCTGTAGTCTATACCTAGATGGAAGATTCCAGCCTCGCTTCCGTTGATCGTCGGCCTTGCTGGAGGTGCTACGAATAGAACAGACCAAGAACTCCCGTGCATCCCTCTCCATCCCCGTTCTCGGGGTGAAGGGCTCCCATTCCAGGGCTTGCTGGCCCAAATTATAGGCTGTCTTCCAGGCTCCAGCAACCCCCCGACCCGCCTCAACATCCCGCCTCCTGCCACCCCCTAGGTCGCTGTTAGCTGCGCGCCTGCTGGGTGCCCGTGGTAAGGTCGGCGGGCTGGCGGGCAGGCAGGTGGCCGCTAACATCACCACCCCACTAGCATTACCCGGCCGTTCCCCGTTTTTTTATGGAGGGTCCGGCGCCTCGAAACCCCCAAGTATCTCGTTTGTCCCGTGTCCCGAGTCTTCAGGAGGAAGAACCGCACCGCCAACTTCA
>JABSTB010000877.1:0-29969 GCA_013756995.1 Neonectria neomacrospora | reverse complement strand
AAACCTCTGATACACAGATATCCTAGCTTTAGTCAGATGACTACAAAACCCCTCTTAAGAAAAGAGGGGGCCGGAGGCATCCCTGATCAAGAACATCATCATCTTTGGGGTCCACATCGTATTGATCCCTATCGTTGTGATCGAATTTGCCGTACGCGATCCAACAAAATGTTTAAAGAAAGTTTTTTAAAGCTACTAATCTGTGTAGCGGCGAGCCACTTCACTTGGGGGCGCAAAGCTTGCGGCGAATCTTTAATCCAGGTTCAATTCACTTAAAGTCATCGCATTCATCATTGGGACCAGCGGACATCGCGGTCAGGATAAGGTGCAAAAGTTACTGTGTTTTAATTGGCTAGGGACCACTTTCAACAATTAGTCCAATCCAGCCCAAGATAAAAGGGAGATTGGGACTGACAGAGTCCGTCAAGGAAGTTAGGAGGGACATCAGCTTAGGCAGTGAATTAAGAGCCAAAGATGCCTGATTTCTGATCAATTTTTGAGTGTTCCTTTTTGATCGTACCAGCCTCATTCTGATGGTCTTTTCTATTTTAAAATTATATTCAATTTGACTGACTTTTGCCTTGCCTCCTGAGAAGCCGAAAGACAAGCTATGTCTCTCCCTCAGCTGTTCTCACAACCAAGCCGGTCGAGTGTCTCCATTTTCCTGCCAGCCTACCCTCGCCAACACAATATAAAAGATTTTAATGTAAGAGTTGGGGTGACGTACCTAACCTTCAATAGACCAATCTAGCCGTTAGGTTAAAAAGATCAAACAATTTAAGTAAGCTAGCGTTACTGAATCGCACCACACAACTGATGATAAGGTCGCCGAGTGCTCGGCTTCCGACCGGCCTCGTCTCCTTACATTTAAAAAGAAAAAAGGTTAAACTATTAAATGATAAATAATATTATTATAAAAATAAAAGAGTGATTATATAATTTTAAATTTAGCGAGTTAATTAGTTAAATCTAGCTAGTATACTTTTAGATTAGTTAAGCGCTGTTTTAATAGTATGTAACATTTAAATCTGCATCCGGCTAGTGTAAGATTTTATTCGTTCGTCCCCCTATGAAGACTCATTTGGTCTCCCTTCTCTTTCTCCATCCATCTCTCGTATCTTTATCTGCATGCTTAACTCTATGTTTAGCTCTCTTTTACCGTTGGTCGGCAAACATGGAACCGTCGTCTCCACCTTCCCCTCCAGAGGGCGCCTCCCAGTTCCCAGTGCGTCGTCGGGTCTTACAGGCCTGCACTAATTGCCGAGCTCGCAAGACACGATGCGACGCGTCGAAGCCCAAATGTAGCTTGTGCATGTCGCAGAACGTCGAGTGCGAGTACAAGGACTCGCAGCAGCTGCGAATTGAACCCAACACAAGGGTCCTGCTGGATCGCATCCAGCTGCTGGAGGACCGCCTGCTGTCATCACCGGTCTTCATGGCGTCGCAGGCTGACACGCGCAATTACATGCCACTGCCGGTCTCTCAGTCTCATCGGCCAACGATTACACCGCTTCCGGTGTTAGCAACGCCTCCGCCGGCTGCAAACTTTGGTGGCACTGACATACCTGACACCGTCGGCTCCAGCACCGCTGCTCCCGCCGACTTGCCCTATCCCTTGTCTCATACGGCCAATGCGAATCATGTGCTCAACTGGCCCATAGTACAGCAACTCTTCTCCTCTACTCAGGCGGCAAAAGAGCCTTCGCTTCCTTCTCAACCCGGCCGTGATCATCATTCGCGTGCTGCCACGGATATCTTTTTCAGCCCCGGATCTACCCCGCGCAGTTCCTTGGATGACCGCCCTGCCGATTCATGGAGGCTCTTCAAGGACCAGACCCTTCCCGACTCCTGTGATCCCACCAAATACAAGGACATGGTCTTGGTTTTCTTTGCCGACGTCAATGTCTTTTTCCCCTTGCTCTCTTTCGGGCAAGTTGTCGGCCACTTCGAACGCGTCGTCGAGGCTGAGCTTCATGGCGGTGAATGTCAATCCTTGGACCTTTCACCTGCCCAGTACTGTCTCTTACTCCTGGTCCTTTGTCTAGGCTCCTTTGTTCGTCGTGGCGGAGCCCTCGTGAAACTTCGGGACCACAGTAGCCAGTCCCCTCCTTCCCTACGGCCAGATCACCATCCACCTTCATACACTTTAGACCAATATTTGTGGCGAAAGGCACAACTTCTACTCGGCCATGTCTCTTCAGATGTCACCATCGAGGCCGCTCAGTGCACTATGCTGGCAAGGTAGGCCATGTTTTGAGCTGCTCGTCATTTCCCCCCAACCATAATTGACCGAAATCTCCCAACTGACTAGCTTTTACTCCTAGTATATACATGGGAGCCCTTGGCCGGGTGTCTGATTCTTTTCACTGGTCTCATACCACCTCCGTAAAATGTGCAACCCTTATGAAGAGGTTCAACGTCTTCCCCAGCTTCCGGACTTTTATGCTGGTGCTAATGTAAGCACAGAGCCTGGATTGACCCTCTTGAACCCGATACCTGTCCCGAAGAGTTCCGTCGTCTCTACTGGGTGGCCTTTATATGCGAATGCGATTTCATGTCTGAAGTGTCCGTTACACTACCCTCAGGCATGGCCCGTTACGAAGACTTGGTCCCCTACCCCACACAAGCGATCCCGACTGGTAAGGAACCTCTTCGTCCGATATCTGGTCTCGACAGTCGCACAGGCGGTGCTCTTCATGCACATGATAACGAAGAGCTGGTCGCTTTCCAAGTCAGCACCAACGCCGCTATCCGTCGGCTTTTGAATAGGGTGCATAGCATGGTGTACGATAGCAACGACCATTTCCGCATGACTCGCATTGAGTACGTGAAGTGGCTTCTGCGCGTTTCGGAAGACTTCTGGGCCTATCATGACACCATCTACCGCAACCTCCCTGATTTCCTCCTCGTCAGCCAGCCCCCCGCGGAGCAGTCCAGGCTCGACGCAGCTCAGCTTTCGGGATTCTCAAGGTTCGGAGGCCTTTACAACAACCCATGGAACGTCTTGCGACTCCAAGGTCGGTATTATGCCGCCCAGCACATCATTCACAGGCCGTTCATTGACTACGTGCTCCTCAACATGGACCACATCGAGACTCACCCTGACAGGGACGCTATCTTACAAAAATGCGGCTTATGTCTAGAAGGCTGCAAAGGATTCTTTTCCGTGTTCAATGTTGAAGAAGCAAATAGCCTCACTTGTCTATTCGCAACTGGTATGGCGTAAGTGATATATGTCCTGAACATCTCCTTTGGAAAATCCTCGTTAGAAACCCTCCTTCTAACTTTTTGACGAACTTTTACGTACCTTATCATCCTACGAGTTGCAACGATGTGCGCTATATTTCGAGACATTCTCCCCAACGATATCGAACAAACAATCGTTGCCGGCAAGAGAAACCTCGCCATGTTCAGTGTCAGCATTGCCGAGTTTCAGCACCATCTGCAACTCCTCGTTACCCTAGACTCAGCTTGTAGTGGATCAAGAGGGATGGCATGATATATTGGTCTTTCAGCCCGAATTACGAGAACCATGAGTGGTATTGAAAAGTTCTGCAAGTCACCTCTCCATCCAAAGCTACGGAAAGGTGACAGATCTACATAGATATAACAGGAATCGTAATAAGCTGAAGCTTAAGAAGGTATATAATAGAAGGCAGATTCTAGATACTAGAGGAAATATGCCAAGCGGCGCTCTAGGAGACTAAGAAGATGTCCGCATTCCTTCTCCATTCACTGGTCCCGTGGTGGTGAAATATTTACCTTAGCGGAAAGCCGGAGGAGTCAGTCATCATGACGCACTTTTCAGTACCTCGCGGAAAGCCGGCTAAGGATGGCATGGTCCCAGCTGTTGCTCCAAGCTAGCCCCGCCAGCGTTGTGGAGCATGACGGATTCTTGAACCGAGGCCGATCTCTTCCTCCAATCGTCATCTGCATGAAGTTTCTAGGCCGGGGTAGGCCCGCGGAAAGCCGGGTGAGACGAGGCAACTAGGTTTTATTATTTGGCCTTGTCTCCATCGATGCCTTTCCAACTCACGCCTGCTGGCTGGGCCCATTCTGCCGGACAGTGGGGCTCGGCCCTCGATACGACGGAGGAGCTTCGTCCTCGGTCCGAAGGCCACCGAGCCCCGACTAGGCTCGGCAGGTCAAGGACCGAATACTTCAGCCCTGGGCTCGTACAGAGGGGCAAAACTTCACGCCTTACAGTCAGATCGCCTGGTCATATCGCCTTCCACCATTGGGTCAGACTCTGCTATAGACGCCTGTCCATCGGTGAAGACATCAGTGACTCGGCAACGCTGGAAAGACTACACACGTCAAAATCACACGATGGCTCTGGTCAGGTGTAATCTGCTCTCTGGTATGGCAGATGGTGTGGTAGGACAGCAAGCGTCGCACTTCGGGGGTTATGATGGCCGGACCACGTACCTGATTTGTCGCCCTCCTAATACACACACTGGACAAGTTAGTAGTTCCAGCTCCGATGCCCCTTTGAAGGGGGTGTTTGGTATCACATGCATATCCCATTTATCGGATGTGAAATTTTGAGGTTTGTGAAACATGGTGGTCGTCAGGTTTGTAAAGACGGTTTTAACAGCACGAGAGATAGAAATGCCACGGAGATGGAATCAGCTTTGGTCACGGTAAAGACCATTACATACTTTCCCTTGCAGAAGGATGCACCTTGCCGCTTGCAACCGGTTCAAACCCAAGCCTTAAATCCCCCCTTTACATCCCATAGCTTCGTCTACAAGAGCCCAAGCTGGTCCCAAGCACCTGTTCCATAAAGTTCCCGTGTGATGCACACCATCTCCCGTGGGTGCTACCTGGGGTATCGTCGCGAACTGTTCGAAGCCATGGTCTTTTCCAGGTACCTCTATGAGATGACAAGGAACTCCATTGGCTCCCAATTTGCTCTTAACTTGTCTCGAGCATTCGCATGGAACGATTCGATCGGCTGTTCCGTGAATCAATATTGTCGCTGGGTAATTCGAACCCATCTGCAGCATTGGATCCAGTCGTGGGTCCTTCCCCAACACCGTGGGGAATAGATTCTCTTTAACAAAGTGGCTGTAAAGATCGACACGGCTTGGAGGCAACTTGGGGGGTCGATCCACCCCAGAGAGGTCTACTCCTTCGATCATTTGCCCGTCGTCTGAATACGAGGGAATCATAGCATTTACCGAGTCTTTGGAGCCAGTGGTTACTGGCGCCGTCGGAGACAGAAACGGGACTAGTAGTTCATCAGGCACAGGGTATTTGTGTATCTGAGTCCCTGTGTTGAAAAACGGGTGGTTGAATGAAGGGATCCCGTACAGGATGAGAAGAGCTCGAGGGGTAGAAGATCCTGCACCCCTGCCTTGTTCATGGGCAGCGAGGAGGTAAGCCAGGTACCCACCTAGAAACAGGAGTCAGTCAGCACTGGAGATCTGTTCTGGTGGTGAGCTCTATGCAAGACTTAATGGGTACTTGCCAGCACTTTGGCCAGCCACGAGGATTCTATTCACATCGATTCTCAGCGATGGCATGACCGTAGGCAGTTCATTCTGGATCCAATTCCAAGCCGCCTGAATATCTTCCAAGATGTCAAGGCCATTGACTTGTGGCAGCAGACGGTAGTCGACACTAATAGCCGCCCAGCCGCGTGAAAGGCAAGCCTGGATCAAGTACGGGGAGATGTGCTTTCGGGTGTACTCGACCTGGAATAGACATCCAACATCAGTACTACTCGGCAAACAAGTACGAAGCAGCCGCTACGGCATACACGACGTGGCGTTCTTGCCAACAATAAAACTTACCAAGCCTCCTCCGTGGAAGAAAAGCATGGCTGGGCAACGTGGGTTGCCGACCTCATCTCCGGATGTATCCTCACGTGGGCTGTAGTAGACATCGGCGAAAAGCTCAAGCCCATCTACTTGGCGATAGCAGAATGTAGTCGGAAGAGAGACAGGGTGATCCATAGTTCAAGCTCGTCCTTGATGGGTGACGGCTATTGGAATTGCTGAGTGACATAGGTGGCAGTCGAATATTTGTTCGCGCTAGACGCAAGCCCACCTAGGGTGTCTCGGGTGAGTGACAAGCGTAATCGCTGAGGAATAGCCCGATAAACCGAAACCGGTCTCGGCACAGTAACAGACCAAAAGTCCCTGTACCTCAAGTTTTACACTAAAAAGTAGTAGAGTATATATTTGTATGTAGAACTGCCAAGTTGAGGTGATACACATCCGTCCTTACAGGCTCAATACTATTTAGTAGTGAGTGCATACTTGATATTCACTGGAAATAAATCCGCCCCTGGATTTCAGGCCGTAGAAAGGTAATGGCACTACTGCATATCTTAGCTCGGCTGGATTCTCTCATTACTAACTGTGAGAGTAATTGGAACAGAGTCGATTTGGCACAACCTCACAGGGGCATACCGCAATACCAAATACAAAGCCTCAACTAGGTTGAATTCGGCGAGTTTTGAGCTACCAAGAGCCTCTTTCTTTCTTTTTGCGACACTTAGTACTTGTCTGTGCGCTCTGCTTCCTTGCTGTAGGCATCATATCTGTTTCCCAACCACGAAGCCCTCTTGCTCAGATCCCCCTTGTGGAGCTTGACCAGATAGTCCCTGAATTCTCTCGACATTTGTACTGTTGCCTTGATATGGTCCGACTTGATGAGAACGCGACCCTCCTTGTCTTTGTGGCTATGCGCCTCGCGCAAGCGCAACGGCAACCTGGAAAGCTGAGTGCAAAATAGCGTTAGAACTCGCTTCGAAAAGATCACAGTCGTAGATATAGGGTCCGCAGTTGAGCTTACCGTTTCTGATCTCTCTCCCGTTCCACTCCAGGGCTCTTAGTTCCTTCGACTGGACGTAGTCCTTGGCCGACTGCGTGATACGCATAGTCGTCTCCCTGTCCTCTTCCAATTTCTCGAAGAAGGCGTCCCAAAGGCGATCACGCTCCTCGTCTTCAAACTTAGGATAATGTACCTGCAGATGGATGCGGGATATGAAAGCTTCGTCAAATGTCCCAACTCGGTTGGTGGTGAGAAACAAGATGCCCTTGTAGTACTCCAGGGCTCGGAGGAAGCCGGCGACGAGATGGTTACGCTCGATGTCTTGAACTTGCCTGTGCTCCATGTAGATGTCTGCTTCGTCAATGAGCATGATTGCGCCCCAGTTCTCTGCTAGTTTGAACCACTCCACGAGGTTCTCTTCGATTGCTTCTGACCTCACCCCGATGTCCGAATAGGTCAGAGACAACAGCGGCCGCTCTGTGAAATCCGCGAGGCATTCTACGCAGGTTAGCCACGCCGGCAGCATCACCAACATCAAGCCCCCGGCCCCTGCCCCTGCTGGAAGGGCCTCACTTTCCTTGCACTTCTGTCATATTTAGATGCCTGGGACTGCTTTGTCACTTTTAAAAATAAAAAATAAAGCGTATTGGGTAGTTTGCCCGAGCCTACCGCTTGATTACGTGGCATACTCCTGCAGCTGAGGTAAATAGATCTGGACAAGAGAATCAAGTTGTGAGAAACGCGTTGGTGATTGGCTTGGGGCCTCTCTGGCCCTGGGCATGTACCATATCCGCAAAGATTACAGCATCGATACCAGAAACGCGTTGACGTTGACTCGTTTGAGAAACCTATGTGCAAGAAAGGTTAGCCAATGGAGCTTGCACACCCGGAGGGGTCCTGAGCTCACGGCAGCATTGGAGTAAACAAGCCAAAATTATGGAGCTGTTCGATGATTGCCCTATCAAGACAATTTAGGCCAAATAGGCCGGGGGTGGGTGGTCGCAAGAGAGAAGAATAGCCATCTCAGAATCGGGGCTCGGCAGTGAAATTGGGATGATGCCAGGGCCGCTGGACGGGACGGAGAGTCAGGCCCCGGAGCCGGCGGGGCCATCGGGTGGGGCTTGCCCGCTCGGAGTTGACCCCCGACACGGCCGAGGACTTGGATGAAAACATAGAGGACGAAGGCGCAAACATAGGCCGAGGAAGAACGCCAATGAGCACATGTAGTAACGCCTGAAGAAAACTGGGAAAGGGCTTAATGCTTCAAGATGTGTACCTTGTCAAAAGAAAACTCGAATGTGTGTCCCGCAAACCAACACTTAAACTTGGCTCCCTGATAAGAGGAACAATTCGAAATAACGGAATCGGGCGATGATCCTTGTTAACTGAAATTGATTATAGTATGCCAATGCTTCATATTCGCTCGTTTATTATTCTATAACGCAAATTTATGCTTCCCTCGTGATCGCTATGCCCTGCCAATTCTAAAACAAACGGCCCCATTAATGATAAACAATCCCGCTCCAGTCATTACATATACTATACTAAAAGCCCAGTTCTAATGCTTACTGCTGCTGAGTGTACTCGCAGCTGTTAGGGGTGGTAGTCTTGATGGTGCGAGCAGTGAAGCCAAGGCAGCACTTGTTGCCGCCGGGGTTGGCATTGCCAGCATCGACCCAGACGCTCCAAGAGCCGCCAGCCTTCTTGCTGTTGGGGCAGGCGATGAATCCGGCACCGTTGAAGCTAAGGTCGCCGCTCTTATCGATCTTCCAGCCCTTGCGCTCGGCCTTGCTGGGGATGGGCTGGGCGCCGGTGGTGTAGCCCAGAACGCCCTGGCCCATGCCGGAGCGGTCGACGTAGAGCTGCTGAGGGGGGTTGTCGGTCTTGTAGAGGTAGAGCTCTTCGCCGACGAGGTTGAAGACAGCGTGGTTGTCGGACTTTTTGTCGCATGAGGCGCCTTGCTTGGCGAGGTTCAGGGAGATGAAGCTCTTGGAGGCTTGGAGGGCGCTGAAGTGGATGGGGCTCGCTGAGCGGAGGGCCATGGCCTCGAATTGAACGGGCTTGCTGGGCGCGGCGGAGACGATGCCGGCGGCGAGGAGAGGAGTGAGGAGGATAGCCTTGATCTGCATGGTGGTTGGTGTTGTGGAGTTGGAGATGTTGTTAGGTGGAAGTTGTTTGAGGATTGTAAATTTGAGAAAGGCTGTGTGAGTGGATTGAGCTTGTTGAGAGAAGATGAAAGTGATGAGTGATGAGTTGAATGGATTTGTGTCGTCCCCTTGGGGGTCTTATACATCGCCATTGTCTCCATCTCGTATTCCGTGGTGGAGTTGTTTCCTAGAAATTGTCTCAGCTGATGCTATTCCAAGAGACCGCCCTTTCCTCGCCTGGCAGCTTGCCCCGAGCATGTTTCTTCGCCCGGGTCACACGGCAAGCGGCCAGGCCGGCCGATGCCGGTCTAGAACCAGGGTTCCCCGTATCCTTGAGGCACTAACGGTGCTCAGCCCACGCGAGCACCGGCAGTTCCAGCCTTCGAGTGCTATTCTTGGCATCACTAATCCCTGTTTGGCGCAGGTCCGCAATTCTAGGGGAATCGTGATTGGTGGCGCGGGCGGATGCTGCCGAGGGAGATGGGTTTTGGGTGCTGACATCGGCTGGGCTGGTGAACCAACACCAAACATGTTCATGGCTCGACGTCATGTAGACGAGGAGGAGCTATGACAGAATATTTCCCGGTAGTTTGGTCGAGGGAGGCTGAGGCACATTGGTCCCTGGAGGCCCTGGACAAATAGTTTGGCACGTTGCATGCACACTCACAACAAGATCGACGTCGCCCAATTGTATTGAACAGCAGAACTGAAGATTAGATGGATCAATTGAGTAAATGTAACCGACTTCAAAGAAATGATAACCAGACCAAAAGAAAGCAGCAAGTGAATTAACCAAGGTCAACCAAACTGCTACCCTGCAGCATTAGGATGCGGACCCTGCGCGCAGCAACACCAACGCCTCGCGAACTTCAGGAAAATCCAATTCTTCAGTACTCTCCTTCCAAAGCCTATCCATGAATTTCTTGCCTTCCTCCGTGTACATAAAGGGGTGGTATCTGGGCAAGTCAGCTTGAGCGATCACGTTGTAGTTGGGTAGGTGGGACATACGGGTGAATTTCCCAATCACTGATGAGACTTCCGTGGCTTTCCGTGCCTCTGGCCACAGCACCGTCGACATATCTCCAGGCTGCATTATTCACCGAAGTTCCCAAAATCCTCGTTAGTGGCCAAGTCACTGCCCTCATGAGTAAAGGAAGGCTGCGAAAAAAGCAGGTGCCCGGCGTGAAGCTTGGGTCAACGACATTGACGATTGTGTCATCGGCCTTTGTCAATTGACTCAGCTGGAGAGTAAGCATCAGAACCAGCCCCTTGCTGGTGTCGTATCTCTTTTTAGCGACAGAAGAGTTCCAGCCTTTCTCATCGCCAAACGCAGAAAGGAGAGGATCTGCATTGCGCTCGGAGAACTCGGCTATCAAAGCTGCACCAGATGCGACGAGCATGAGTCGACCTGGAGGACCAGATGGTGTCTTTCTCTTGAGGGTTGGGAGCAAAAGTAGGCCAAGTAGAGCTGTCGATAGGTAGTTGACCTGAAACATTTCCTCATGTCCGGTCGATGGGTTGATTTGCAAGTCGACGTTCATGATGCCCGCGCTAAGGAGAGCCATGTCCAGACGGGGCAGAGTTGCGCACTTTTTGGAAAAAGCCCTGATTGACTCGTAAGAGTCCATGTCCAGCTGCCACACATCGATTTTGGCCTTCGGGTAGAGTTTTCGCAGTGAAGCTGCCGCCTCCTCTCCCTTCGTGAGGGACCGTACAGCGAGGATGAGGTGGGAGATATCGAGCGACAGTAGAATCCGGCCACATTCGAGGCCAATGCCGCCGTTTCCACCAGTGATGACGGCGGTTTTCCCGGTGACAGTGTTTGATTCAAGCGCTGGTTTGGGATTTGAGCGTATTTGGTGTTTGACAAAGATCTTGGCGAATGTATAAGGTTCCTCTGGTGTAAGAGACATGGATCCCCCAGGAGCCGCCATGGTTGATTTGACTGAGTATGAATGAGACTGAGGCTGGATTGACATGAATTGAATTCGATTCTATCGAGCCTCAAGGGATAATTTATACCATATCTTGCAAAATCCTGATTTATAACGTCCTGATTATTCGTTCTCTTTGGCCAGTTGGTTGGCATGGATCATGAACCACTAAGACCCTGACTTATCCCAAAAAGGAAAACAATGTGGTCGCCCCACTTTATTCTCACCACGGCATCATTAATAAAACTGAACTTGACCTCGCGTTTCTCGCGTCTGGGCATAAAGTAACATGCTTGCTTCTCCTCTTTCGCGTCCAACCTTGACTGACCAGATTGATACCCCAAAGCAGACATCGCCATGTCTCAGCAGCTGGCTTTTGTCATAGCCGACGGTTCCGGAAGAATCGGATCACCTGAGCGACAACTGATACGACGCCATTGCATGCGGCAGAAGAATAAGCAACCGGGCTCCCGGAGGTCTACGCGCGAAGCTGCCCGAGCGGCGGCCGAACTTTCACACGAATCTAGATCAGAGGATCAAAGGATGAATCATTCATCCGACGGATTATCTGCTCGGAACCGAGTTGTGCCGTCCTCCGCAACGTATGCGAGTGAAGAGCAAAGACGACTCTTCGTTAAGCAATGTGTACTGCCGATACCGTCAGACTGGGCACTATTCCACTTCCCAGAAGAGCTAGACTTTTCAGCCCAAAAGCTCATGCATCAGTGTATGTAACCCAATCGCAACAGTCGTGAAGGGTGGATGCTGATCAAGCTATAGACTTTATCCACAATCCGATCAGAGACTCACTCTACCCATTCAAGCACTTTGGCATTCACATCGACTTTGAAGAAGACCCCTTGATGTGTTTTCGCTTACTTTGTTCCGAGCAACTCTGTTTTCGGGCTATCCTGCTATTAACTTCGGCTTCCAATGACTTGGTGCTGCAACGACCGCTGTCTGGCACAACATACCGGCATCTCCGGCGCGTTTTGCCTCTTTTGAACCATCGACTCTCGGACAAGGACGCTTATAAGAATGACATCACACCCTATGTTGTTAGCATCCTGGCTTCGATTGCAGTTCTCTTTGGCGACTACAGCGCTGCGCAGGCGCATGCAGTGGGCCTATCGGAGATACTACGGTTGCGAGGCGGCTCGGGGGCTGTAAACGATAATCCTGTCATCCAATTCTCGATGGATCGGTAAACTTGTCTCAGAACTAATAGTATCGGACATTTTCTGACCTGGTTGCAGCCTAAACTTCTCCAGTTCACTCGTGACAGAACTGTGGACGCCAATCTATGACAGATCCACCTGGCAGGCGCCTGTCTTCCCTATCGAAGTGGTGAACATTTATCAATCACAGAATATGTTGTGCATAGATGGACTCGTTGATCCAGATCTGACTGACGTATTCAGACATGTTCAGTGCACCGCAATTCTTTTCAACATGCACTATCACAGCAAGACCCCAATCAATGGACCATTTATCCGGCAGTGCCTGGGCTTCGTGCACTCCAGTCTCATAGACCTCGAGGGCCGCCTCACAGACGAACTATCCAAGTGCCTTCATCTCGGGATGATGATCTTTCTCGCGACAACTTTTCGCCTTCCGGGCTGGAGTGGGAAACGCTATTGTCAAAGCTTGGCTGAGAAGATGCAGGTGGCTTACGCAGCCGCTAACCCTTTAATCTCGGTCCAATATAGGACCCTGGACATCTGGTTAATGTTGATGGCGCAAATGTGTATTGGCCTAGGAGCCGAACACCAAGGGGAATGTTGGGACCTGTCAGAGATATGCCGATTGGACTGGGGCGCGACACGGAGACTGTTGAAGCAAGTCATGTGGATCGACGCCTTTCATGACGATATAGGGAGGAGCGCTTTTGGAAAGCTCGCCAAGTCTCGATAAGATGACAAGTTTTGGGCGCCAAGTCATAACTCTGCACTCTGTCAGCGGGTATCAAACCCGAGGCGGAATAGGTCCGACGTTAAGAAAACACCGCCGAGCCCGCAGAAACTCGTCGCCCTAAACTAGTGCTACAGCTTCATTACACAGTCCAGCGTCGTGGATGGGCAACGTCAGGGTGTCATGTACCCAAAACACGTCAAGGACATATTGCAGTATTCCTGAATAAGGTCCAGGAGCTCCTAGTAGTCACCAAAGTTCAACCTCATCCGCTCGCCGCAATGTCATTCCCAAGCCTTGGAACTTAAGTCTCACAGCATGGGCGGAAACGGTACTAAGACGCCACGGCGGCCGCCTCTCAACTGCATAATTATTAAGGTTATCATGCATTTTTCAATGAAGAGCATCCATACTATAAAAATCGTCTTAGTTCCAGACGTTCTCATACTTTCTGCTTCGAAGCGATATAAAGATGGTAGACGATGCTTCATTAACAAACTGATTTGAATTGAAGTCACAAATTAGGTGAGTTGGTCTTTGATCAGTCCACTCGCAAACTTTTCTGTATGGGCAGTTCGACAGGTTTGTCAGGGTCTTGTGGTCTCCGCTGGCGCTGCTTGCCGTTCGCCCCTGTCTTGGTGCTCATGTTGCTTCCATGTGGTTGAAACTGCAGACCGGCGAAATCCCAGTAAGGAGGCTACGAGTTGTCATGCGAGTGGATAGGAGACCACGTGAAAGACGGAGCCTAGGAGGGAAAGTAACCGTTTTTATAGAAACATACCTTGTATTCGTTTGTCTGGGACTTCGTTGGCCTTCAGTTATTGTAGTCAAAGCTGCAATTTGTTTGGAGACAGCAAACTGTGATCACGCACTGATCCTTGAGCCGTGTCGGAGCCATAGCAGAGCTGGTGGTGTTTGCAACTAATTGTAACAGGGTGACTCTATGACTAAACTGCGGTATTCACTCTTTGCCCTGTATAACTTCATTCAACCCCTCATTGGGAAGGTTCTCATCCCGCCGCGTTATCAACTCTCTCAAACGTCGGCGGTTATTCCTCCAAGTGATGAAGTCCTCTAGCTTCTGGTCCTTCACCGAGGGTGTCACTTGGTTTCCATTCTCGTCTTTCAGATAGTCTGGTATCTCCCCTTCCACGTCCATTTTCGCTCTGGCCTCAAGCCCATATGAGTTGTTTGGCCCATCTCCAACGTGCCACGCAAAAGGTATCAAATGTGCCTGTTCCACATGTGCCTCGAAACTCCGATCGTCATCAAACTCCTGGTGGGGCTGATTCTGGTTACACTTTGCCCACCGACAAGTCGATTCCCAGCCGTGCACCACGTATACGTGACGCCGCAGCGTGCCCAAGTTGTGCAATTCAGCCTTGCAATCCTGCCACTCGCATATAAACGCGACAAACGGCGGGTTGAGTTTGCAGTAGATGTCCCTTGGCTGTGGAGACGGTGCCTTCGGTGGTCGTCCCCGGCGCTTGGGGAATCCGTTCGGTGGGGGCCTTGGTTTGACTTGCCGGGCTTCTCGCGATGCTGCGGCTGTTGCTTGGATCTTGATCGGCTGTCCGCCGTAGGACATGCCTGGTCTCCAGCCCTTGGGTCTCCCTCGGGCACGGATAGGCCCTGCTAGCATGGCGTTCGAGGTGTCGGCCGCTTGTCTCGTTGGGCTGTGTTCTGGTTCAGATGTGGCGGGCGGCTGGCTGGACAGCAATGCTCTGCGTCTCCCTTGGGGCGTCAGATCCGACGTGACGAGTCCCTCTACGTCTTTGTGCTCCGACCCAAAGCCATGAGGGCCTCGGTTCCCTGGCGATGAGCTCAACACGACGGCGATTCTTGAACCGCCTCGCGGACTGAACGCGGTGTTTGACGCGCTTGGTTGGACCTTGGTGGGGCTTTGGGCCATTGCCGAAGGCTGGCCAGACAATGGATTCGCAAGTTCAACACGATTTGAAGCATATTTGGGCCGCGTCACGTTTGTTGGAAACGGCATATGACTTGGTTTCGGGCGTTCGTCGTCATTGCCTACGCGATTTGGTTGAGGCTCCATCGTTGGAGTCGTGACTTCGCCACACACGCCGTACGACACGGCTAGATGAACACAATTTTAGAGGGCTGTAACGAATATTAAAGAGATAACGAGCGGGGCTTCATCTTTTTGACAATCAGCCGCCATGATACAAAGTGACCAGCACTGTTTTGGGTGAGGATCGGGGTGCTGCGTCGCAGGACCGCAGTAGTCACGTGGTACTAACGAACGCGTTCGGGACCGTGCTCCGACAAGCCAATGACGTCGGCGTCAAGAACTCACTCTCCTATCCCTTCAAAAGTTCGATCTCCCATCAAGGATTTGACAAAATTCACAAGCCATTTAGCACATTCCACAAGACACACCGAACCACAAAGTGACCAACTTTATTTCCACAGGCCAAAGGATCCAAAGGCATTAACACTTTGGCCCAGGAAGAGGCATTGTAACTCATCTTAGAAGCTGATCGCCTTGCCGTCAACCGCATACACACCTGAGATCTTCATGGAGGGATCGGTTGGCAGCGATGCTACCGAGCTGCCGTCGACCTTGATCTGGGGACAGACGTAGTAAAACTTAGCCTTTCTTGTGTGGTAATAATACTACATCTGCGCAGGACCAGGCAGTGTGCACCGCGGTATCGCGACCAGAAGAAGTGCCCTTTTGTGACGTAAATCCTCAGAGGTCGCCGCTTCTTCGCAGGAGATTGGCAAATGTACTTCCACTCGACACCCATGAGCTCATCTTTGAGAAGGAGCCAATCGTCTTTGTAGTGAGATGAGGCTATAATCACAGGTATGGATGCCATAACAAGGAGCCACTAGGCTGCATCGTTATTATTCAGTCACTTTGAGGCGGTAGAACGAATTTGGCAGCAGACTTTCCCCTCCCATGTCTTAACATCCGGCATCCACCCACGATACCAGGCATGTTCGTCGATTTGGAGGGCAAAAGTGGACGCTGAGGTTCTGTAGGTCAAGCACCTATCATCTTATTCGTCGGCCCGGGCAATGAGTTGTCGATAAACGCAAACGTCCAGCATCGTATTACTAGCCCCAGGCAATGATCTAGTCACCATGGGCCCATTGACCTTACACTCAGTGGCTAATGGAGCTTCGCGTTGAGTATCAGCTAATGCTGGGTCTCCAATGCCTTGAGTAGAATCCTACCCCAAGTATGCAACTCATAGACGCATGGCTCACGCATTGGTGAATCGGGATCGCAGAAAACATATCATATCAACATATTTTAACAAGCGAAGAAGGCTACCGTAGCAAGCAATCATTCAGTAACCCAGCCATTCAATCATACAAACTACTTCAGCGTCACTCATCAATCTAGGCCATCCGTTTGCACCCCCCGAGCCTTGACCAAAACCGCAACCCCAAAACAAAAGAAATGAACCATTATCCACTTTTATGCCTCGGTCTCGACATCGGGCTTCCGTCCATCCAGTGCTCCGAGATTCTTTACCTTGCGCATCGCAAACAAGGCCTCGTCCTTGGCGAACTGCGCATTGCGCAGAGGACGCCACTGCATCAAGCCTCGATGCTTCCGGTGGAGGTCCCGGCTGCGTTCTCGGTAATCCTTGAACTTCTTGATCGGATTCTTGCTGCTGGTGCTAGCGTTGCTGTCCTGCGACCCGCTGGTTGCGCTTGTTCCAACAGTATCCAGTGATTGCCGACCATCCTCAGAAGGGACAGATGGGTCCGTATCCCCATCTTGGATTCCAAGATCTGGGTCGTCGTCATCTTCATCAAAATCGTCGTAATCCTCGCTATCCTCGGCAACACCCTCCTGCCTGGCCATCAAAACGGAAGGGTCTTCTCCAAACGCTCCGCTCCAGTCAGCACCATCCTTGGCCAACCATCTGGCCTTCTCCTTCTCATCCGCCTGGGCGAGAATATCACGACCTTGAGTCAATGACTCATCGTGGAGTTTCTGGATCACGGCAGGGACTTCGGCTTGAACCTCCTGCTGGCGCACTCCCTCGGCATAGCAAGCTTCCCATGCCTCGATAGTCTCGCGCGTGTCATTGGAGCTCACAAACTTGATGTGGTCTGAATCCGTTCCCGCGGAGAACCTGCCCCGGAACCGAACCCGACCGACCTCCTGAATGTCCATGTCAGGGATGGAGTAGAAATTCTCCTCCGTAATGTAGTTCTGTGACAGTCGCAGCGAGTTGTTGCACTTCCAGATCGGAATGTCAAAGTCCTTCTCTTCTCCATCGGTCAACTCCAGCAGCCAGATGGCTGCAAAGGCATCGGGACTTCGCTTGCCAGATGGGTAAAACTCAAAAAAGATGGGAGAACTATAGCGGTGGCGAACAGGGAGACGAAGGTGATGTTGCTGCTCTTGCAGCTCACTATTGCCCTCACTGTTGTTCAGATTAAATCTGATTCCATCACCCTCGTGAACAGAATCATTCTTCTTAATGTTGGCAGAAGATCCGCCAGTTCTTAGTCGAAGTCTGACCTTCTCTGACGGTACATAATTTGTGGTGGTGATGGCATCAGGAAGGAACTCAAAGGTTCCGATATCCCAACCGAGTTGGGGAGGAGGGAGCCGAAGCTCCACGGATCGGAAGAGTAGCGAAATACGAATTCGTCCGAAACCAATACCTCCGTCCAAGGGGTGCCACCGAGTAGACTGGCTGCTTGTTTGCAGGATATCTCCGAGTCTGAGTGGCACGACGCCGATAATTGGATCGTGTTGTCGGTTTCGTGAATCTCGGACTGCGACAGTGACGATACAAGACCGCCAGTCTCGGACGAACCTTTCAGTTCCGGCGTTGAAGATGGGTTGAGAGGAAACAACCTTGGTTCGAGTCTTGTAAACCAACTCATCATTAACCAAAATGGTGCAATAAGAGCTTGGCAGGGTCTTGCTCTGTTCCTCCTTTACCGGGCCTGCCTCTGGTCGAGCAGGCTCATACTCTTTGCCTTTCCTCTTGCCTTCCGAGCCCTTGATATTAGCCAGTTCAAGGCCGACAATCTGGTGAACGACAACACTGAGGATTCCAGAAGGCCACAATGGGTCCGGAGGAGTGTGGATGACAGAATCTTCTTCCTTCGTATCGATGGCACCTTTCTCTTCTTGGAGTGCGGGCTGGTCGCTGAGTTCCTTCGGTAGGTTGAGATCTCTGCCGTCGGTGCGCAGGGCCTTGCGGAATTGCGTCTTGCCAAAGAAGCCCACCTCCCAATGTAGCTCGCCCGGCATCTCGCTTTCAGCCTTGACACCCTTGAGTTTTGAGACTTGAGGGAACATCTTTCCTGGGTGCTGGATGAGCTTTTGAATGCTGAGTTCGACCTTACCAACAACATCGTCGGCAGAAGAGCGATCACTATCCCAAAGTTCGACGGAGAGTTGCTCATCTGCCTTGATGAGGTCAGCGGTGACAAGAAGGCCAGCACTCTCCTCAAAAACGGGGTTAAGGTCGTCTTGGATAACTCTGGTGCAGAATTGAGGCTTGGAGAACTTGCTCCAGCTGAGGGTGATATAAGGGTCTGAGCCACCACCCTTGCTGCCACGCTGGTCCTGCTTGCTGAGACCAACAGCCTTGTGAATTCGAACGAACAAGACACCCAGAGCTAGCGTTTCCTTCTTGATGTCGTCGCCTTGGAGCATCTTGCTCAGGTCAAGTGTCATACTCTTGGGGGCGACGTACATGGACGCCGCCGCGCCAATAGCCCAATTGACAAAATTGGAGATAAGAGGAAGGTTGAGGATATTAACACCCTTTTCAATCATGGGTGTGCATCCAGCTTGAACCTTAGGCAATCCCATTAGGGTGAATGTCATGGTCTTCAGGAATGGCGGGTCAGGAGTCAGCTGAACGCGAATCCGAGCAGTAGCAACAAGGCCGATCAGCTCAACCCAAATGGGCAATGGGACACCAAAGAAACCCTTGATGCCCAGATAGAACACAAGCTGCATGCCCATGTTGCGCGCCTTTGAGGCAATGTCTCCGCCAGAGGGCTTGGCATGGTAGGCGATCGAGACTTCAAGGTTATAGAAGGAGCCTGCCTGTTCGTTCGCAGCCAGCTCATCGGGATCTGTATTCTTCTGGTTTTCCTTGTGCAGCTCGTCCTTGATGTCCTTGACGTGGGAGTCGGGCAAGGCTCGCATGTTGAGAATGCGAATGGGGTTGTTACCCTGCGAGATGTCTGCCACACGGACATTTTCGATAACGCCGGGGACGGAGGCTGCCATGACATCCTCGAGTCTATGTTCCGTAAGCAAAATTGTAGATCCTGGTTATATCAGTATCAACTTACGTGTCGGCAATACCAGCGAACATCTCTGGGTTGATGAGCCCCCAAACAATACCCAGCATCGTGTTCATCCACTCAACCGACTCAGGAATCAAATTCGTGGTAGCCGTCTCACCACGTTCCTGCTCACTCGCCCACTCCATGTCTCTTCCCTGGCGGATCACGTCCTTGACCCAGAGAAAGACTCCGGCAGCAACGCAGAAGCCCAAGGGAATGAGTCCGAGCAAGCGACCGCCGAGCATCTTGCCAATGAAAACGATGGCGAAAAAGATGCCCGTACAGAGCACATTGGCACGCGTCTCAAGGATGCCAAACATGGGCTCGTAGCTGACCGACGGCGTCTTGTAAAAGAGGACCGATGTCTTTTCGCTTCGGATAGGAACATCAGACGTGGAACCCTCCTGGACAGGGTCTGGTGGTGCTGTAACATCTTGGGCATAGCGGTATTCTTCGCCAGACATTTTCGAGGAGGTTGAAATCGTGGCGTGTTTTCCTAGGTTTTCGTTTGGAATAGACAACTAAACAAAGTCAGCTCAGTGACTTCTTGAGGTCCGGGACTTGAAAAGTCCTCTCGCAGGGCGTACCTTGGGGTCATCCACAGCCTCTGCGAAGTCAACGTCGGCATCCTGAATAGCCACATCCTTGCCGGTGACGGGATCCCGCACGGTGCGGTGGTCTTTCGTCTTGGGGTTGGGGGCATTGGTATGTGCCTTGGCTTCCTTAGACCCGAGACCGGCCTTGTTATTCTTCAGCTCGGCATCGATGGCGGCATCACGTTCCTTCTTGTCACGGTCCAGCTGCTGAACAAACTGCTGGATGTTGGGGACACGATTCCGCCCGCTGTAGTGGTGACCCGCAGGCGCGGACGGCTCCTCCAAGTCCACAGTGTTGGGCATGTTTGCGCGGTGTAACCTGGAGATCAATCTGCCTTGAAACCCAGCATTGGGCGGATTTCAGAAAGGCGGAGGTGGTGAGAGGGTAAGAAGGGAGAGAAAACAAGGAGGAGAAATATAACGACTGGAATTGTTTGACAGCAAGCTCTAGCCTGAGGATCACTGCCAACAACCAAGCATGCAAGCATCGAGAACCAAGCTGAAATATCGATGACGTCGATATCCAATGCTATCAGCCAAGCACCCGGATTGAGCTGCAGCTATGAATGAGCGCTAAGCCCGATAAAGGAAGTGATCTGCAGTAGTCAGCTTAGGGTCCGCGAGGATGCTGCGGCGGGGTGAAGCTTCTATCGCTAGGTACCTCAAGCCCCTGTTAGAGCCCCATCCTAGTGGTGCTGGTGGTGACGCCCACTGACGTTTAGGTAACGTAGCGCTCCTCGGTTCAAAGACGTCTCACCATTTTCGAGTCGAATATGACAATGATGTCAACGAGTACGCCTCAAAGGGCGGACCCAATTAGATGGATTGACTGAGGAAAACACAAGAGGGTTTGGCGAGAATTCAGTTGAAACGTTTGGGGATGAACGACGAAAGGATTACAGTGACATTGCACAGGGTTCACTGAAACCTGTTCCCGACGTGGTGATCCCAGTGATTGATTGCGACAGTTGGGAGATCATCCCCGCGTTTGTAGAGCTTTGCGTAAATGGCTTCCTATTCAGCCCACCCTCAATGTACATCACACGAAGATCGGTGCAACTGCCAGCTGAACATGGAATTCAATCCATCCCGGACATGGTTCACATCCAATCCTTCCACATCCAGCCACTAGGTAGACACCATGCTAGCACGAGGCTGGTTGCTTCAACCCGCCACCCACTCCACCAAACACCATTGCTTGACTGCCAACCGTCAACGCCAAACTTCTGGCTGCACCAACTCGTGCAACTTTCACGAACTGGGTGAAACGGTTTCTCCCGTCTCCACATCAACCTGCTTTCCAGACAGGTCGACCGCCGGTTCTAGCTTATGCGCCCCGTCAAACTGCTTGTACTTTACTGAATCCAAGTCGATGTCGTTGAACTGCCGCACCTAGTTGATCATCACTTCGTCAGTCATCGAGGTATCCTAGTATCCCATTTGCCCAACCAACCGCGCGCCATATCAATCCACTTACACTAATTCCATAAACCTTGGGATCTTCGTGATTAAAGTCAATGCCAATGCTCACGCCGCACTTGGGGCAAAACATGTGGTCGCGGGTTTTGGTGTTGAACTGGTAGCGCCCTACGCGCGTGTCGGAGTCGTGGTGCCATTTGACTTGCTCGTACGATGGATCTGGAATACCTATGAGCAATGCGAAAACTTGCAGTGCAACAGCAAATGAGTTGAGCTACGAACAAACTAAAAGATAGCCCGCGCGACGGCAGATGGAGCAGTTGCATTGATTGACAACGTGCTCAGGGAACGGCGGTGAGAGCGTGACAGAGAGGCTGATGAAGCCGCAGTGGCAGCCTGCCTCGTACGTCTCTGAAGGCTTAGTCTCAGAGGTGGCCATCTTAAGCAATTGAGATGAATGAACGAAGCCCGTATAGAGAGGCTTAGAAAAAGTAACAATTCTGAAGATGTAAGAACCTCTCTCAAGTATTTAGAGGTAAAATCGCTGCTTAATATACCTATGGATACTCAGGCGAGATAAAACACCAGCTCCCATTCTGGGACTCCGAAACTCCGCCCCCGGAAACTCCAGAATCGGTAATCGATTGGGCACTTTTGCGACACTAAACCCGGAACCACCTAACAAGACGGGAAAGACTGCACTCCACCCAGTCTATTCATAGACACATTCAGGGTTATCACTCGAGCTATTCGGCTGCGTGGTTATCCCCGCTTATCGGTGCTCGAGGCAGGTGAACAGCATGGGATATTATCGCGAACCCCCGCAACGAGAATCACTGCGCCACAATGATTCATGAAGAATCTCGCAGACCAATGAACCCGAAAAATGGAGCCTGATGTGATAAGACCGGGACGGGAGGGCCTCCTCGGGAGAGGCTAGAATTGCAGTGTAGGGCAAAGGACTAGCTCATCGGTTACCTGCAGGCTTGGCAAGTTGCCCGCAAGGCAGACTGTGTTTACATAGCCACGATTGGGTGTTTTAAAGTTGCTCGAGGTAGTAAAGTGGATGTAAAATAGTGTTTACCAAAACAAAAGTCATCATGTCTTCTAATGACCGCATCGTGCGAAGTGGTCTGTATCCATGATGGCGCTCACCCATCAGCTGAGTGCATTAACTGAGATTTGTCACCCGTCTTGGGAAATGGCCAGGGCAGGCTGTTGGATTGACTTAGATCTGACTTGACAAAATTTCTATCGAGAGGTAGCAAGTGACTACCAGTAGAAACCGCCGCTTCACTAATGGTCTTGATGGGCTAGAACGCGGATGGGCAGACCAATTTCTTTCCGGGCTGACGCTTGACAAATACTAGCTATGCTGGACTGAGTATCTGAAGCAAACAAAGCTGGCCCAGTTCTCGAACACCTGTGTGCACCTCCCAAGATCTGATTTCCTTGGCCTGATCTTCCACCCGTCCTTGCTCGACCTTGTTTCAGTAGTGCAGCACGACTGTCTAAAACGTCGCAACTTTCGCCATTGATACTGCAAGTGGAATGCTGACAGTTCCATGGGATTAATCTAGGCTTACTACGAATTGCGAAACCGACTTTTCCATTGCCCTTCACGGCATGTGGGACGCAACATCATGGATTCTCACCTCTTGGAGGGGCTTAGATACTGAAGAAAGCCTTGACGACGGCTTTTGGATATTTCATCGCAAGAGCAATAATTTTTACACCCCTTGGGAACCAAAAGCCTTCTGCGAAACGTATGAGAGGGCGGATGAAGAGAACCTGCCCCGTTTACCTACGTCTCTTCCATTTATCTAGCCATAGATGCTAGAAGGCTTCGGCAAACCGCCATCGTCAACCGACCTCTTCAATCAGAAGAAAAACACACTAAATATTAGCAGGCAGTAGCTCATGCCCCAAGTGAGGTCGAAAGGATCGCGGATTTGCACCTACAAGAAAACGCAAAGGCAGAAAGACAGGCCAGCCGTATATACTAAAAGCCCATAGCTTACCTTCCACCTATCAATACCGCTACGCTCTTGGGGTGAAATGATGAAACCTAGTAGATACAGACAAAACGTTTGGGAAGCTGAATTACTCAGCTTTAGAGACGTTTCATCCACTCACTTAGCTACCAACGCCTTCAGAAGGTTAACTGGGCAACCTTTTACTATTGATTCGTTTTTCAATAACTTAGTAACTGAGATCGGTTTAACAAAGATGAGGAGTAATGCCAGTCGTCAGTCAGCCATCGTGCACCAACATTGATATACCGCGCTTCGGTGCGTAGAACTAGCTACTTAATACGCATCTATAGCTTGTAAAGAACCACCCTTGCCGCCAATGAGCGTTCTTGCTCATTCAAACGATGTAGTTTTAGGCGATCCGCATTTGGCTTGTGATATCCGTACTTCCGTATCCCGCACTTGTCGTCCTCCCTCTACCCGTGGGTATACATGCGTATACAGTGAACGGAAAAAGATATTGCCGGTAAAGCTCGGCTTGTGCAAACATGACATTCATGCTGACAAAATCTACGCCGTGATTGTGATTTGCTTCCTTGCAAATTTCGCAGGCTAAGAGAGCAGATCAGCAGAAACTAAATATACAGCCGCAGTTCCCGCGAACCGACCTTCAACGTCCAGCACATTAGCCTCAACCATGACATCAATCCAGCAGGCTCGCACCGTCGTCGTTCTAGGAGCGACGGGAAACCAGGGACGAGGCGTTGTTCGCGCTCTTCTTCACAAGATCTCCCCAGCCTTCCACGTCCGTGCCATTACACGAGACGTTAAGGGTCCAGCAGCCCAGCGACTTCTTAAAGACTTCGAGTCAAGCGGGAGACTCAGTGTTGTCGGCGCCAACATTTACGATCTTGACAGTCTTCGCGTGGCATTCAAGAATGCGTATGGATTCTTTGCTGTAACCCAGAATCGACTCCCGGGCCAGACTATCGACACCGAGGACGAGATGCGCCATGAGCTGACTGCTGGTGGCAATATTGTCGAAGCCGCGGAATTTTGCAAAGTCGAACACTTTGTTATGAGCAGCCTCCCGGACCTTACACTAGCAAGTGATGGAGTGTTCACGAAGGTTTACCATTTTGACTACAAACATAAGATTGAGAAGCTCGCCCGAAAGCGATTGCCTGCTGTCACAGCTTTGATCCCAGGTTGGTAGGCGCGCTTTGATCACCATACATATGCCTATCTATGAGATGCAGGTCTTTTCTACACCAATATGATGTGGTCCCAATATTGTCGGACAGATGGTCAGTACTTTCAAATTCAGCAATGCCCTCGCTTATATTAGCCCGCAGAAAATGGATCAGTCCGCTTCTGTGCACCTGTTTCTGGTGACACACTCGCCGACTGGGTTGATCCGGGCCATGATGTTGGCGTTTATGCAAGTGGTGAGTCGAGTCTCTGTCAAAAGATGGTTGCGGGGTGAAAGCTGAACACGAATAATACCAGAGGTTTTTGCGGCAGGCCCTGAGAAAACAAGATCAAAGACATATCCTGTCGTCGGTCCCAAAATGAGGTTCTCGGAGTTTTCGGAAATATTTTCGAAGGTGACATCTCGACCTTCCAGTTTTGAGTCGACAACCATCGAAGAGTGGGGAGCTACCGTAGCAGCGACCGTTGGGGTAGGTTATGAGGAAGACATTAAGCAGATGATGCAGTGGATTTCTGTGGCTCCAACTGACAAGATTTGCTACGGAACGATGGATCCTGCAAATGACACATCCTGGAAGGACCTTGGCGTGCGAGCAAGCACATTCGAGGAATGGTTGGCAAGATCGAATTGGCAAGGCCCAGAATGTTGATATTAGAGAGAAAGGGTTTCCCATAGGCCTTGTCTTCACAAGAATCAAAGCTGCTGCGAAAAGTTGTATATGGTTCACTCAGCTCTCTGGGGGCCTGAAAGACAGATGAATGGGCTTAAAATAAAGTAGAATGGTTTCGCAGTTACAAAAGAGCAGCCTAGACAAGCTGCATCAATAGGTTATTACTATGATAGTATGACGTTGGCGTTTAGTGAAGGTGGTGATCTCAATTGATAAAGAGACAGTCCAGACAGCAGTAGGATATTATCGCTACTAGTCTTAAATGAGTATTCAACGAGTTGAGTCAGACATCCCGGATATCAAGAGTTGCGAAAAAGAACGCAATAACTAGAGAATATACTTCGAAGACGGTGACTTGCTTGCACTGATGCTGACTATAACCAGAGCTGACGTTGGTTCGCTGGTCGGCGTCGTTATAGTGACCGTTGCCAAAGCAATTTTAGGAGTAGTTGTGGGTTCGGGAACGCCTTCAGGGCAGTGTCAGTGTTTCTCATGTGCAAGACACACTTCAATGGGCTCCTACCTTGTCGAGCTCAAGTACTATCCGGGCTTATCACACATGGAGTCCTTCGTTCTAGATATGCTGCATCAAGTGAAACAATCATCGACTTCTTCAAGCGGTACAAATTCAAAGACCATGAAGTTGTAACAACCGTGCCAGTCACGTCAGCATTAAGACATCACGAGAGACACGGTGGATAGGGGAGTGAACCTTGCATCAAGACCAGAGTAGGAATCAAATAACATATGATCTCTCATATGAGGTCCTCTGCCAGAGTTTCCAGCTCTTCGAAACCCTCGGTGAGAATGCGGCTGAAGGAAGCTATCAAGTAAATCTCGTATGTACTATAATTAGATACGGCGCTCTGGATGGATCTGTTTATAAGTCTATAGAGGCACGCTCTTATGCCCCTATGATATTTTAATAGTAAGCATCGCTCGACACCTGTCTTTAATGCTGCGCTCTAACGTTGCGTTCCGCCTGGTGTCAGCTGCTAAAAATCGCATCCAGAACTGTGCTGAGTTAGGCCTGCTTCTAGCTTTGGGCGTTCGCAGGATTAGAACTCCGTATCTTTGAAATAGTCGTATTACCTTCAGCTTCAGGTATGCATTCATGTAGAGCGATGAGTCTCGAGAGTTTTAGGTTGTAAACCAAGTCGTTCCGGAATTCTTCGACTTTCATCAAATCATCACCAGGGCGGTCAATGAGGCTCAAAAGTATATCTCTATCTTAAGGTATTTGTAACAGCTCGATTGCACATTTGTTGACTTATCTAGATCACTCAAGTTGCAAACCCAGAGGAGATGTGAAACGATATGATGCTGCTCTCAGAAACCCTCCTAAATAACCTTCTAATTCCGGCACAAAATCTCACCAATAGCCCCTGAAATGTTCCAAAAGAAAAAAATCGAGTATCTGGATACTCTGCACTCGTGGTACGCTTGCCCCTTTATCTTAACCATTCTATACCAGCCCACCATCTGCCTCTACCGCAAACAATCAGACCTACATCAAAGCTTCGACTTATCACTGCAGCAAGGATCCTCGTGAAGGCTTGACTGGTTAAAACGCTGTGTGCTAGGGGGAACATCAAGGGCAGGGTTCTTGGTAAAAAAGCCGTCAGGCTTCAACATGAAGCTGATCCTCTCGGAAGGCATGACGGGGAAGTCCTCGGGACGAGGATTGTGCGTGAGTCCAAACGTGTGCCACACCACAATATCCGTGTTTTCAACGTCGTCATTCCGGGAGGCCCATTCAGACAGGCCAGTGTCCACACGGCTCTGGTTCGTGAACTCACCAGCGGCGTACAGCTCGTCATCTTGATGCTTGGTCACCCACATGGCGTGCTCAGAAAAGGCTGCACGTTTACGTGCGAAAGAACCCTCACTCATGAGCAGCATCTGGCTGGGAACAGAATGCAGCTTGTACGCAACCGGTTTCAAAGATACGTCGTTGATCTTGCTATCATTGCGGATCTTGAAAACACGGTTCTTCTCGACAGATAGGTCTGCAAACCCGGCTTTCTTGAGGACCGTTTGCTTCGAGGTGTAACCCATTCCGAAGGGGTTAAGTTCCTTGTCAACGGGCATCGGAACACTGTCTTCATAGTACAGAGTATTGTTGTGCCCATCGATGGCAGGGTCAATGCGGACGGAGAATAAGTGCTGGTGATAAGCAGCCATCACTCCAGGGCCGACGTTGGTTCCCCATGGGACCTTAGCACCATCCTCGTTGTCAATGGGCATGGTGGAGAGAATTCCCGTAGCGCGGATTTCGTGCTCGATGTTGCCGGCTTGGTCAAAGATCCAGGCAAGAATATATTCGTAGTTGGATACCGTGCAAATCATCTGTACAACGAGTTCTCTGTTGCGGACAACGGTGGCCATGTTGTTGCGATAGTTGGTGTGCTTGTGCTGGATTCCGTTGTCCTGCTCGTGCATGCATACCACGTTCTTGAGGTGAACCGGGTTACCTTTGGAATCGGTCCTGTAGCCATCGAAGTACTTAATGTGTCCAAGACAATCGCAACCAAGAGCAAGTTGATTTGCTGTGATACCGAACCCGACATCACCAGCGTCGAAGGCCTGCTTCCGGTGGAATGGTGCTCTGGGGTCTTCAAGCCTGTCAGATTCAACCCACTTTAATACAGTCATGTCTATACTTACCACCATATGGAACAGTCATTTCAGACATTGAAAGCCGGTAAAATGTTTGACGGCCATCGTAAGTGACGTTGTACAAAACTAGGCCGTCGCGGTTGGTGAATCCGACCCTAAAACGCCACTTTTGCCACGATACCTCATGACCGCTTACAGAAAATGAGGGCCCCTCAGGCTGGGTGACGATGTAAGGCTTCAAGTCGGTGCGCAGGGGCTCATCCAGCAAATCGTGAGCGTAGTGGACGCACTTGACGGGTTTCCATGGTTGTGTTGGTTGTGTCTTGGAATCGATACCAGTTGGGAGTTGGTCGATACGGACTAACTCCTTGGTCACCTGGTCAAACACAGGAGAAAATGCGCATGGGAGGGAGTAATGGTTCGACTCGGGGTGATCCACTTCGATGATGTACATGTAGCATTGGGCAAGCCGCCGGGTTTCAGTGTTGCTGTCTGTTCCGTAAATCCAAGGGTCATTGCAGACTGTATAGCCCTCGGGGAGCTGCATCTTCTCAACCTCGGCTAACACAGCCGGGTGCTTCATGCAAATCTCTTCGATCTCAATGAGCTCATCGATGTCGGCAGGACCCTTGCAATTTGGTGAGTCATGGGCTTTTAATTCCATCTGGGACGGCTCTTACTTGGATGTCTTTGGGCAACTCCTTGATATAAACTGGCTTCATAGTTCCGACATTGAGAACTGCTTTGAAGAACCCTCCGGTATCCGTTCGGTGAAAGTACGAAAACAAGAGGCGCGCTGGCTTCTTGGGAAGCGGAGATCCTAGTCGCTCTGCTTCAAGGTAAGGAACCGCATCTTTCTTGATGGGCTCAAGCACATCAATGCGTTTGTACCGCAGGGGAACTCCTGGTAGTGCTTTTTCCAGTATGGATACAGCAAGTTTGATTTCGACTGGAGTAAGCGGGTCGAAAGGGTGAAGCTTTGATAGGCTCGCAGAGACGGAGGCAGGGAATGGAAGAGACATGACGAGGACCAGAGGTGGGCTTTCTGTAGAATGCAAGAAGTTGAGAAGTTTACGAGACGGAGTATGGAAGAGATATCGGTAAGATGGGTCACTATTTATTTGGAAGGCTGTTGGTTGCAAATAGCTATCTGCAGCTCTACCCTGTCGTGTGTCTTCGGTGTTTCGCTTCCGAAGTCGCGATAAGGCGGGGATGAGATCGCCGCTAAAGCACAGATAAGCTAGAGCGATGCCATCTTCCTGACACTACGCACGCCATTTGCCTATTTGGCCCTTAGCCTACGTCCATAATCTCCAATGTTAACGGACTTTCGGACTTTCGGACTTTCAATCCCAATCATCCACTTCTGGGTGGGTCAGCCAATGCTCAGCCGCTGTTCCCACACGCGAGGCCAAGTCTTTGGAAGGGAAACCGGAATGACAGATCCTGAAGCGGACTATCTGTTCAATCCGGAGCCGAAAGCCCCCATACTGAAAGTATACACAGCTTGAGTGTCAACTGAGAGGAGCTGGGAGACAACTCGTGACCAGTCCGTAGCCGACTGACCCAGCTTCCGGTCAACTTTGTTCAACTAAAACGGACGAGCGGAACGTACGTACGCGACCACCCAGCGTCAATTGAATCGGTAGCCTTTGTGGCGCCAGGTTTAAAACAAATGCAGATTAGACCTTAAAGGTAAGTAATAAAAGCTCGACTGTCTCAATTAATTACGAATACCTATGGCCCCTTTAATGCTGTTGCTCGCCCGCAGATGGTAGGCCATCGTTATCGGACTGTCCTTCTCATCAATGGCAAGGCAGTTCGTCATAATCATAGATTTGCCAAGACCTTCCCCGCGACTGTGCCAGATAACAGTAGATCTGTATTTGAAGCTAGGATGTAATTCCGGTACTCACTTCCAGCTTTAAACAACAGAGTTACCAGTAAAAGATTTGACTGCTAACATGTATGTCCTTCGCAGATTGGTTAGCAATTTTTTTCATAGTTATTAAATGTTACACCTTGGACCTAGAATGTATTAGTTGCATGCCATCGTTTAGGACGATCCTAAAATTTACCTGCTTCCCTACTTCCTTGCCCACGGTTTTCGTAATCTCCTGGGTTTTGCCCTTTACTATTTTGTAGTGAGGGTCTTCTCGTGAAGAGGATTTGAATATGTCTTTTATGGTTTGTCTTAATCGGTAGCGTCTCGCCGATGCCGGGATAAGACACATGTTTCTCCTCAACAACCTAGAGGCAAGGTTAGGCCCATCGTTTTTCACGCATCAATGAATGTATCCTTACAGGAATGGTAGTTATCACATCTAATGGCCGGGATCAATGGGATAAAAGCTCTGGATTTCTATCTATACTAGCGGGAAAGGAAGGTCTTTAAATA
>JABSTB010000876.1:0-13680 GCA_013756995.1 Neonectria neomacrospora | reverse complement strand
ACCAACACCAACACCAACACCACCTCCCCCACTATCGTCACCTCTTCCCAAGCCTTGCCCCGCGATGCCCTCGGTCTGGAGCGCTGGCCCTCGCTGCAGCGACCTTGCACGGAGCCTCCGGTTCTCCAGGCGCCGCCGACGTCACCGCGACCGGACCACGTCGTCGTCATCTGCTTCGTACTTGTCAATCTCGAGCTGGCATGGCTAATCATGGTGCTCTTGCACTCGAACAGTCGTCATTGATGGCTGGGGTATTCCCTCCGAGGAGAGCCCTAAGGACGGCGATGCCATTGCCGGTGGCAACACCCCCGTCATGGACAAGCTCTCCAGTGATGACCACGGCTTCACCGAGCTAGATGCCTCGTCGCTGGCGGTGGGGCTTCCGGAGGGCCTCATGGGCAACTCGGAGGTCGGACACTTGAACATCGGCGCTGGTCGTGTCGTCTGGCAGGACGTCGTCCGCATTGATCTGACCATCAAGAACGACGAGCTGAACGACAACGAGGTCATCAAGAAGACCTTCCAGGATGCTGCCGCTGGCAATGGCCGATTGCACCTGTGCGGTCTCGTCTCGCACGGCGGTGTCGTGAGTGCCACCCCTGCTCCTATCGCCACCTCTGCATGCAAACATGTCACTTACACCGCCAAAAACAGCACGCCAAGCAAACCCACCTCTACGCCCTCGTCAAGGCCGCCAAGGCCTACGGCGTCCCCAAGGTCTTCATCCACTTCTTCGGCGATGGCCGTGATACCGACCCCAAGTCCGGTGCTGGCTACATGCAGGAGCTCGTCGAGACTCTCGAGGAGATTGGCCTCGGCCAAATCGCCACCGTCGTTGGCCGATACTACGCCATGGACCGTGATAAGCGCTGGGAGCGAATCGAGCTCGCCCTGAAGGGTATGGTTCTGGGCGAGGGCGAGGCTAGCGAGGACCCCGTTGCCACTGTCAAGGCTCGATATGAGCTTGGCGGTTCCAAGGACAAGGATGAGTTCCTGACCCCCATCATTGTTGGTGGTGACGAGGGCCGCATCAAGGGTAAGCTTTTCCCGTGTACAATTGGTGCCAAGGACTATTCTAACCATTGCCTACAGACGACGACACTGTCTTCTTCTTCAACTACCGATCGGACCGTGTCCGCCAGATCACTCAGGTCCTTGGCGATGTCGACCGATCAGTGCTCCCCGACTTCCCCTACCCCAAGATCAACAACCTGGTCACCATGACCTCATACAAGGGCGACTACCCCTTCCCCATTGCCTTTGCGCCTCAGCACATGGGCAACGTCCTAGCCGAGTGGTTGGGCAAGCAAAACGTCGAGCAGGTCCACATTGCCGAAACTGAAAAGTACGCTCACGTCACCTTCTTCTTCAACGGCGGTGTCGAGAAGGTCTTCCCTCTCGAGACCCGAGACCAGAGCCAGGATCTTGTCCCGTCCAACAAGGCTGTCGCAACTTACGACTTGGCCCCCGAGATGTCCGCCGATGGCGTCGCCGCCCAGGTCTGTAAGCGCCTTGCCGAGCAGAAGTTCCCCTTTGTCATGAACAACTTCGCTCCCCCGGACATGGTCGGCCACACCGGCGTGTACGATGCGGCCGTTGTTGCCTGCGAGACTACCGACAAGGCCATTGGCAAGATTCTCGAGGCTTGCAAGGCGGAAGGTTACATCCTCTTCATCACATCTGACCACGGCAACGCCGAGGAGATGAAGTTCCCCGACGGCAAGCCCAAGACCAGCCACACCACCAACAAGGTGCCATTTATCATGGCCAACGCTCCCGAGGGCTGGAGCCTCCAGAAGAAGGATGGCGTCCTGGGTGACGTCGCCCCCACGATTCTGGCTGCCATGGGCCTGCCCCAGCCCGAGGAGATGACTGGCAAGTCTCTCCTCGAGCGCGCAGAGTAAAATAGTTATTTTTAATCGCGGATGTAGTTGTATGGGTGGTGGCTGTTGTCGTAGTCTGAGCTTTAGCCGCTTGTTGACTTTGGGAGCGGGTTGAGCGTTGTGCGTTGTGATGTTGTGAGTTGGCAGGCGACTTTGGAGTTGGTTAGGGATAGACGAGACATGCTCGGCTAGAGGATAGACCTAGAGACGATACAAAAGGTAGCAAGGCCCTCTATGAATTGAGATGATAGACTGATCATATCCTTACACACTCAATTCTCACGTGTAATATTGTGAAAAAATGTCTTCGAGGAACGGTTTAATCACGGTGTACTCTCTGTAAGATGCTAAGCTATCTGCGTCAGCTCCTGTGGAATATTTTGGTAATATATAACTTCGAGCGGTTTCTGTCTCGCTGAACTCGATACTGCACTAGTATGTGAGTAAGTCCTAACCCTGCCCCTACGCACAAACGTAGCATGACTAGGTATGTTGAGATCATACGATATAGCACCTTTGTATGCTCGAATAGATCGTCCCCAGATAGCGCTACTAAGTCCAGAATGAATCAAGTGTGACCTAGAGACAACACAATGCACAAGCACCACACCACTCCCCAACTGGGCGCCGGAGAAGGGTTCTCATGCAGCCTCACGTGCTTCAGCTGGTTGATTGCAAGAATCCCCTGTACAAAGAAGTAAAGAGAGCGCCAGTCTGGGCGTGCGAGATGACAGTTTGTCCCTGGGACATGGACGAGCGTGCCCAGGTCACGTCCGCAATTCTAGGAACCTGGCCAACAAACGCCTCGGCAACTTTTCCTTGACAGACCATAACACCGTCGCTGGGCAGAAACCCCGGCGGTGGGGGTCGAAATAGGCACTAACAAGGACGGGAGCTAGAAGGTTGGTGGCGACTTTCAAGGGCGGGGTGTAAGCAGAGCTATCTGGACGCTGACGGAGGTGCAAACACCTCATAGTTGTACCTTTTGGGGATGGCTGTTGGGGAAAGAATTGCGGGAAACCCAATCGTCAATAATGAGGACCAAGAGGTTAGGGGCCAAACCTGCGCGCCAGTTCCACCTCATCGCTCAGAGCAAGCGGCGGACGCACTCACCGCGCAGCGCTGACGTTCCGCGGCTGCACAACCTGCCACTGTCGGTCCAAGTCCAACTTGAGAGGCACGCCTAGAAGCTTCGGTGTGTCTCTTCCTGCCCGACACCTCGTGTCTTGGTGTTCCGGTCCCGAGGGCCAAGGGTAGCAACTTGGCAGTGGCCGCTTGCGCCTTGCTGACAAGGGTCCAGAGTCCAAAATAGCCGTAGCCCGTAGTGCTACCTACCCCTCGAGCTCCCAGCTGGGTAAGGTAAGGCAAGTTGAGTTCCATCTTCCACAACCCGGCTTCCCGGCCTCGGGACGATCGGCGGCCTGCAGGGGAAAAGAAAGCCATGCGAACCTGAACAAGGTAGATTGGTAGGATATGGAACATTGCAGAGGAGGGAAGCCTCCTGGCAAGAACCCTAACCGACAGCGGTTGACCTGGCATCTCTAAGCTACGTGCTGCAGGAAGGGTCCGTTCCCCGCCAACCCGCCACGAGGGACACGATCCGAGCTACCACTGCGGCTCGTTAAGATCGGGGAAAATAGTCTAATCGACTTGAAGATGATCCAATAGGCGGGCTCGAAATGACAGAGTCCGACTTGGATCTCAGTCAGATCTGGCAATTGTGGTGTAGTGGATGTTGATGGCAGATCTTCTCTACCTTGTAGAGTGACCGTTCACATCCAGGGGCTGATTTCAGCGGTTTTGATGTGAAGCTAGACGTCGTGGGGCTCTAAACCTCACGGTGAGGTCGAGCTCGGGAGCATCCTTTTGACAAGCTCATGTGGGTCTCGGAAGGTCTTGGCTGGGGGTTGGACGGGGAGACAAACGAGATGGCCAGTCGACCGGCTGTAGGATACAGGATGTTTTTCGTTACCCCTACGTAAACCGTCAACTGCTCATGTGAACGTTCATTGTTTCCCGGTTGCGCAATTCCAGGTGAGGTGTGGGTCTCTCAATGCGTGGAAGGTGATGGAACCCAGGAACAGGGAGAAGACCCTGAGAAGACCCCCGCCAAACGACGTCATTTTAGCGTCACAACGAAAGGGGATCGACCTCGGGGACAACAATGGAACCGAAACGCCATGATGTTGGGGGGAATCCCTGGGACCCCCATCATGTCACCGTACCCACCTGAGCAGCAACCATCCTCGGGACTGGCCAGGAGAACTCCTGCTTGGACTGGTGAAGTGAGTTGGAGGAACCAGCAGGATCGGCAGGGTCTGCAGGATATGGGCAGGGCATCCACGATTGGCCTGAGAGGTCCGAGACAAGCCGCGTCAGATGAGATTGGAAGAGCATGGCATCAGGAGATGGACCTGTTCTGTCAACTCAACTGTGTGTTGTGTGTTGTGTGTGTGTGAGGTGAGGGTGTCCGAGGTTGAAGGGGCCAGCCAGCGGAATAACCAATCCACTTGCTACCATCGCTGGCTGACAGGCGGCATTCGAACGAACAAGCCACTGCCAGGGGTCGGTTGTCACTCTGTAGTGCCTGCACACGGGGAATGCCTCTGCCCATGTCTCCATATCTCCATGTCTCCATGTCCCCGGCTGCTGCTTGACGTAAGAATCGGATCATTGGGGCTCGTTCCCAGCACACAGCGCACAGGACAACAGTGCCGTTGCCGTTGGTGATGGATGATGAGGCGGCGAGAACGGGGGCCATCGAGATGACCGATGAGGCTTTACCGGGAAAGAAAGAGAAAAAGAAAAGGAGTCGCATCTCTTCTTTCTTTTCGTCTTTGTGACTCCTGTGTCATGTCACCTCGAAAAGACACAAGAGCGACACGAAAGGCTCCCGATCCATCACGATCTGGGAGGATGGAAAAGGGCCAGCCTGCCAGGCCCACCGAAATGACATCGTTTGGTGGTAACTGGCAAGTGCCGCCTGGGCGTTTGAGTGGGCACCCCTGCGGCAGGGCGTCTCGTGTGGGCGGCCTGTCTCGATGACGGGCCAAAATCCAGATCGACGAGGCCCTGCACGCTCTGCACTGTTTCCGTCACCAGTGCGTGCACCCAAAGCTTCCACTGAGGGCCCAGCCCCTCGTTGCTCCGTCCAGGCTACGACGTTGTACTGGGACCCTGAAGTCTCGACTCCCTTCAAGCCCTGTAAAGTAGCGCGAACCCAGGGGAGAGTTGATTTTCTGGCCTCTGGTTGGCTGCCCCTCGAGGCTCGCAGCGGCACACTCGTGCGTCGGACTCCACATTTGTTCAGACCGTCGATGGGACAGTCGATGGGATCGAGGGCTGTGTGGCGTGGGTAAGTAAATTAGTGGTGTGGCTATAGACCAGGGCAAGACCACTCTGACGGCTGCTGAGCAAACACTCCCAAACCCATTGACGATGGCCTAGGGAATGCGAGATGCGGAACAATACGCTAAGCACCCTCCTGGCGTGTACCAAGTACAGCCACCAGTTCTCCCGCCCCTGCCTCTTTGGCTGGACCCCCGATGAGCTTTGATCACATTGGAAAGCTGAGCGGCCGAGCAATCGGGGCATTGAGCGTTGGATCGGGGTTTGCCCTTCTTCATCCTCATCCACAACCACCCCCCCCCCTTCGCGATGCCGCCCGCCGCGAGGCTGCTCTTGGCTTTCTCACGCTCTGGCGTTCTCGTCGCTTTTGGGCGGCGCCCTGCGAGATGACCGAAAATTAATATTCTCGTGGGCCCCTGGACCGCCGAATGCCCTCTCAGCTCTCTTTTTTCATGTCTCGGATCCATCGTTGCGCCAGCTCCTCCTCTGCCTGATTCTCCTCCGAATGCCCTTGCCAGTCCTCCTCCGCCACCAACCTCTGCTACTGCTACTGCCACTGCTACTGCCACTTGCCACTGCCACTGCTGCTACTGCTACTCCAGTACACAGTGCTTCGTACTCCCCCGGCACGTAAGAAACACTGGACTCTACCGTACCTACTACATTCCATCTCCCGGTAGCCTGCATCCTCATCCGCCTACGCCTCCGCCTCAGCCTCCGACCGAACCCGCGTCGTCCAGAGTCACTCGGTACCACACCACTCACCACACTCATCAAGAGGCATCACCCTCATCTCCTCCTCGTTTCCCATACCAGATCCTCATACCGCTGTCCCGTCACCATCTAACACTTATCTTCACGGCCTGGATCGCCTTGTTGCCGTTTCCCCTACTCCCGCCAGCTAAAACCTGTCGTCTCGAAGCCACCTCCATCACTCTTCTTGGCCCGACTACGCAGCATTCGACTTCCAACCGACGCTCTAGGCTCGCTTCGTTTCCTCCTAATCCCCCGGTCCTCCTCGGCCAACGCCACTCGGTCAGCGTGTCCAGCTCTGGAGTTCTGCGACCAACACCAGCGACTCTCCTTCACGGTCAACATCGTCTCAACCACGGGTCTCACGGACCCTAAGAGGTTCTGCGCCCAATTTGCCTCTGTCTGAACGCGAACGGTGCAGCTTTCTGCACCCTGTCGCTTTCCCGTAACTACCACAGCGAATAACGTTGCCCTTGGATATCCGGGCAAACGCCCGTCAACATCTGAGCCCAGGTGCTATTCCATTTTTTGTGAGTCTTTCTCCAACGGTCCTCCAGTCACAGCACTCTCTGCTTTGTCATATGACAATGAATGTCTCGATCGATCGATCGATGAGCATCCTTTGGCCAATCAAACTGGCTCTCAGAATCCAAGGACAAATTTCATTTTACATCTCCCCTACACGGGCAGTATCTTCGCCATCGGATTGCTGGCCATACTAATACCTTCTCTTTTCACTTAATAGGACGTATCGATCTCTTCTCACCAAAGAAGCTGTAAATTACGCCACTACCTCAATACCCTGAGGTTTCTGCCATATATCTACACATACCACCGAGACCGGTCTTCATCACTCTTTGACCGACTCTCTTAGTGGTCTTGCTTGATAATGATCTTGGCCATCTCGTCTTCAAACTCACTTCTATGTTGAGACGATGAACTCGACCGAAGGAAAATCACACGGGAATCAACCCCCAACTAGCCCAAATGGCCACCCTCTCCCACGACGAACTTCGCCCTCAAAGTCCGTGACACTGCGTCACCACGCCTTAGCCCGCGATGCCTCCAACCGAAACAGGCCAGGCTCTACCCTGCGAAAAGAGACGACTATCCCATCCATTTCTCGTCAAAACTCCTCCAACGAAAGCCACGAAACCGGACAGAGCGATGCCAAGAACTGGTTTGACCAGTCGAATGAAAACCCAACGGCAAACTTCGGCAATAGTGTCATGGATGGTATAGTGGTCTTATCACTTTATCGTGGCAACGCAGCTAACCTGGCTCTAGTTGACCCTCCATTTTTCCAAAAGGAGTCAGAATCGTCCAACGAGGATAAATCATTCGCCTACAACCATCAGCTTACTCCTGCGAAACTCACGGCGGCGCCCCAAAGCAGCAGTGCAGGTGATTATCGAAGTGTCATCGATGACCTGACGATCGAGATCCAGAGTTTAAAGGAGGAGTTGAAACGATACAAGCAGACGGGTCCAGACATGCTCAGGAAAGAAAAGCTCTTCGAAATCAAGGTCCACGGGCTACCGAATAAGAAGAAGAGGGAGCTCGAGGCAACATTGAGAGACTTCGCTGCCGGTCTCGGAAGTTCGCCAAATGCCTCGTCCTCTCAGAGAAACAGGAAGTCATCCCGTCACACGAACCGAGATCGCATGTACTCTGCCTCAGGATCCATGTCCAAGCATGCATCTTCAACCTCCGGCTCTAACTTCCCGCCTGCCGATTCCGCCTACGCCTCAATGTCAGTTGGTGCCAAGTCCTCTGGCCCATCCCTGGCTCGCCCAATGAAGGGTTCAAAAGATGCGAACCAGAAGAAAGTACAAAGCTATCTGAATGATATCCCGGAGGGTCTTTACCCAAAACACATGATTATGTCAGAGAGGGAACGAAAAAAGCTTGTCGTTCGTCGCCTTGAACAGCTCTTTACTGGAAAGATCGGTGGTCGCCATGCACAGAGGAAACAAGCCCCCCCAATCGAAGGCAAATCTGTCGAGGCCTCCATCACAGCGGATGCACAGCCACGTGTGCTGACCGCGTTGCATGAACCCCCCAATCTCACGCTACCAGAACTGGCCCGTGAAGCCAAAATACATGTTTCAGAGCATCAATCTGGAAACTCGGGCAAAATCAGCCAGTCGAGAGATTATGGATCAGCCTCCAATTCTCACGGCGATCAGACAGAACCCGGTGGCAATGGCAACAGCACCGGCTCCGGGGGACCCAATCCGTCTCCGCCGTCACGACCGTCAGCGCCGGAGCAGCGACCCACCCGACCCCGAGATTTAGATCCCGACCGGACCCAAATCCCCTCGGAAAACATGGACTACATTCGACACCTTGGGTTAGCGCCCCCAGAACTGTTGCCGGAGCAGCAATGGGCGTCTGAAAATGTCCACCCTGACGCCGATGGATGGGTATACCTAAATCTTCTATGCAGCCTAGCTCAGCTGCATATCATCAACGTCACTCCGGATTTCGTCCGAGTAGCTGTCACGGAATTCAGCTCTAAATTCCAACTGTCCTCCGACGGCCGCAAGATCCGATGGCGAGGTGGATTACAAGGCACCAAATTCAGCAGCGATAGCTCTGGATACAGCTCGCAGCAGAGCCCATCGTCTAATGACACAGATGATTCCAAGAGCGAATCACGAAAGCGCCAGAAAACGAGTCGTTCGGCAGGTGCCGAGTTGGAGCCGGGAAGCTCAAACAAGAAGGTTTCCACATTCGGCGCGCAAATCCTGGCTTCCTCCGAGAGCTTCCATTATAAACCGATCCTTGTCCACCGAGACTCCTCAAACGGCCGCACATCCATGGACGAGACCCTTTCATCATTTGGACCACCCGAGGATAGTAACGACGAGTCGCGGTGGGGTTACAGTGGCTCCACATCGAACCAGAAGAAACGTCGTCATGACGGTGCCATCATCTATTACAGCGGTGCACCTTTCTGCACAGATCTGTCGGGTGATCCAGGGGATGCTTCCCCGCCGTCAAACATGCTTGCCGCCCGTCAAATCACCCAAGATGTACAGCAGCGTCCACGGTTGGAGCATTTTCCTCGTCAGAAAGCATCCTCCGGATCCTCAATCAACTATAGGTCACTGAGTGACAGGACATCCTTCCAACCGTCCAGCCACGAAATGGATATCGATGGTGCCGAGGGAGCACCGAGCTTGACTACCGATGCTACCGAAAACTTGAGCGATGTTGATCTGGATCTCGTCTGGTCAGATGAAAACCAATACATAGAACTGCATCCTCTGGAGCCCTGTGGGCTTGGTGGCGTGCTACCAGACGACCACTTCGTGGTGGTTGTGACAACAAAGCGATCAAAGGAAGAGATCCTCCCGCCGAACCCATCGCATCAGAAACCAGAGTCGGATGCAGTCGCTGACGGCATCATCCGCCGCTTGGCTACGATATCGGCATTGTCACCGGGCGTCCGCGCCTCAAGAGCGCTACCTGAAAGCCAAACCCAGCCTATCAAAATCGAATATGTATCTGGCGGTATTAAGCGTCTTGCACCAGTCTCGCTGCCCCCCCCTGCCATGTTCCTCCCGCCGTTCAGTGCCGACGACTCTACGACAGACATGTGTGGCTCAGAAGGCAATGACACCGATTCATCTGATGAGATGGTGAGCCAACTAGTAAACCCCCACCGGCCCAACGACTACCCGGACGGAGTCGATCTAAGCAGCGGCGACGAGGACGGTGAGGATCCGGATGATTCTCCTGGCGAGCACAACATGTATGCTGTCACTGGAGATGTCCGAGCACAGGTTTTGCCAACCCGAAGCAGATCCAGCATAAGACGAGGATCCAGCAGCGTTGCAGCAGCAGTTGGTACAGCACGGGAGGGAAGCAAGGGCACGACCGCAGAAAGAACGAATCCCACTGACGGGACCTCGGATGTGATGGCTGAAGAAACCACGAGTGGGTACACCAGCAGCGAGGAGAGCTCATAATTTATTGAGTCCTCCATTACATTTCTGACATCACTTCACGATACAACCTCACATGAACAAGAGATCTTCAATTACCTTGAGAATCATGATCAGTACTCTCCTATTTTCTTTTTTTGCGATTCATTTACGAACGGAGTTTGGTTATACCAGTAGCGCGGGAAAAGCCCTTTTTGCATTTGGCCTGGCGTTTCTAGGGGCAAGAAGGATAATGAATTCCCCGGCTGGGTCTTTGGTGCCCACGGATTCGCACTTGTCGTTGTTTTCTCACAGGCACTCGCTTCGGGAGAGGAGTAGCAGTGGAACTGAGCAGGGAAAATTTGAAAGAACATGTACCTGTTGATAGAATTATGAGAAATGACGGATCTTAGCATTGAACACGAATGAAGCGATCGTGAACGTGAGTACTTGTATGAGCTTGAGCACTCCTATCCGGACAACAATTAAAGCCCAAAGTGGTTTCAACACTTGTCACTGTTCTGTGAATTCACGATGGGTTTGCAGCCGTAGGGAGTGCCCACAAAGGGCCGCACAGATGACCAAATGGCGTTTCAGCGCCCCTCAAGATGGCTCCAGCAAGGCCGTGAATCGCAAATGGTGACGGGAGGTGTGCGTCTGTGAGCTCTGAATAGAGACGCATCAATAACACCCAATAACATCAAGATGAGACATGTCGCGTTATCACGTGATGCATTGTACGTCACCCCATCCAGCCTCCCGCCCGCATCATCCGTCGAAGCGTTATCGGATATTCTGACGGCGAGACAGCTTCGTCCTCGATTACGTCTCACCCTTTTGAATATCAATCTTCATTCGAGCTTCGGCCCGTCCTCATTGTAAAATGCGTCATTCCTGGAGGGCCTGTGTAGCTCTACTGGCCGGCACCCTCAGTGCTCCGGCGAATGGAGCTAGTGAGATCAAGAATGTTGCCATCATTGGTACGTGCCGCGAACTCTTGACTGCGTTTCGATAGAGTTACCGTATCTTCATTGTGTTTAGAGCGCACTCTTCCTCCTATCAACACCTCGTCGCCTAGTTCACTTCAAATTGAAGACATGAGAGCCAGTCTGACTACATCGTCTCGATGCCGCTGTCACTTCGTTGGTGATGCTAATATGAGACTCCAGGCGCCGGTGCAGCGGGTTCCTCGGCAGCGTACCACCTTCAGAAATACGCCGAAGAAGAGGGATTGTCCATCAACATCACCATTTTTGAAAAGACCGAGCGTATCGGTGGCCGCACGCTCACGCTTGAAGCCTACGATGACCCCTCTCAGCCCATTGAGTTGGGAGCTTCCATCTTCGTCGAGATCAACCAGATCCTGTTCAATGCGAGCCAGGAATTCAACCTCCCCACTGGCGATCCCCACGAGCAGGAGAAAGGTGCAGTCACCGCTATCTGGAACGGCAAGAAGTTCGTCTTCGAGACGTCGGAGGGCTCCTCGTGGTGGTGGGATGTCGCCCAGATGTTTTGGAAGTACGGCCTGGCGCCTTACAAGGCGGTCAGGCTCGTGAAGAGTGTCGTCGGGAGGTTCATGCAGATGTACGATGCGCCACATTTCCCCTTTCGGTCCCTCACTGAGAAGGCATTCGAACTTGGCCTGGTGGATATCACTGGGGTGACTGGAGAGCAATTCCTTGCTCAGAACAATGTTTGTGTTTCCGACAGGGCTTTAGTAAAGTGTAACCAGCTAATTTTGTTCAGATCGATGCTCGATTCGGCCGTGATATTCTACAGGCCGCGACGCGAGTCAACTATGCCTCCAACCTGGCTTTCATCCACGGCCTGGAGACCATGGTAAGTAGATCGGCTCTCGGCACGATGCAATGTTAATCCCTGACAGGTATCATTTGCTACCGACGGCGCCATGGCGGTTCAGGGTGGAAACTGGCAGATATTCGACAAGATGGTGAGTGCCAGCGGAGCTTCGGTGTATCGTAACACATCGGTGGTCTCTATCTCGGCGGTCCAGAAAAAGACGGAGGCCTCTTCGCCCAAGTATATCATCGCCACAAGGGACGGTCTTGTTAAATCAAGCTCGCATGAGGAATATGACGTTGCCTTTGACAACGTCGTTGTGGCGTCTCCTTGGCAGTTCAGTCACATCAGCGCCGGCGAAGGAGTGCTCCAGCACGCTATTGACGAAATTCCTTACACGAAGCTACATGTCACGCTGTTTGCTTCACCGCTGAAGCTCAGTGCCAAGTTTTTTGGTCTCTTTCCTGGAACCAAAGCGCCAAGCAGCGTTTACACAACTCTGGCTGAGGGCGATGAGCCGAAGCTGGGAGCAGGCGGCGTTGGTAGCACCGGATTCTATTCCGTCAGCACGCTGGGGACGGTGGTCAACCCAAGGACCGGGAAGCGGGAGTATGCGTACAAGATCTTTTCTGCCGAACCCGTTACCTCTGTGTTCCTGTCGAAGCTCCTTGGCACGGAAATCCCTGACACCTTTGTTGCTACAAAGGCCGAGGAAGGCGATGAGGCGGTCGACCCCATCTCGTGGTATCGGCCCCACTGGTTCTACTCTTACCCGATGCTGCTTCCTCGCGTCACGTTCCAGGACCCCATCGTCGGCAATGGCCTCTACTACACGTCTGGGATTGAGAGCTTCATCTCCACGATGGAGACGAGCGCGTTGATGGGTAAGAACGTTGCTCGGCTGATTGCAGATGACTTTGCTGGTATCTCACGGACCGGCGCCAAGGGGGCTTCTGATGACTCTATTGAGGAGGGTATCCGCGAGCAAGGTCCCGGGGAGCTCTGATTGGATAGATGAATATATGGCACTGCAACTAGCTTCGGTAGGATTTACAATAGCATAAGATTTTGCGACAGTGAGGAATGATGCGTTTGTGTTACACATTAGAAATGGTGATCGTACAGACTAAGACGTGGTTGGACAAACATGTCGATGTTGAAGCTTCGAAATTCAAGTCCTTAGTAGAAAGCGGTCTTCATATACAGAGTTTCGAATGAACACGAATAGAGACGAAGTACTTATATTAGGCTAGTATTTCTAATATGGTCGGTAAGGTAATATCTTGAAAGTAGTGGTAGTAAAATCAATCAGTTCTTGTAAGTGGAAGGAGGGAAGAAGTGAGAGAGTCTGGGTGTGGCGCATGACCAGGTTAGTCTAGGGCAGCGCCACCGTCATTTGTGGCGAATATGACCCCTCCTTCCCCTTCACCCCTCCAACCGTGGCGGCCTGGACTAGGGAAACAGTACACAAAAAGGCAACCGCAGATTTGTTATGACGCACCGTGTCTCTCCCACCTGCTGGCCTAACGTGCTAACCCAACCTAACTCCCTCCTAACTCTGCGTAATCCTGGTTCTGTGATCATCCGGCCGCCACCCACCCAACTCGCGCCCACGCTCACACACACTCACAAGTCGCATCCTGCCTGCTTGCTTGCCGCTTGCCTAAGGTACCTTGCTTTCCTTGCCGTAGCTTGCCTGGTGGCCTCTGCCTTGCCGACGTACTTATACCTGTCCAGCATCATCGTCAACTTCTTCGGCCCTTCCTTTCCCTCTTCTCTTCAACGCCCCAAACTCTCATGAACAGCGCTGCGACTGCTTGAGCGAAGCACACACACTCCTTTCCGCAAGCCGCGATAGTCGCCCGCCGCTCCTCCGGTCGTTCCTTCGATCGCCAGCATGTTCGTTCTCCGGAATGGTGAGTTCCATTTTGCTTGTGCCCCGCGTTCCACGCTCCCCTCCCCCT